>JACXGM010028822.1:0-13904 GCA_016801145.1 Umbra pygmaea | reverse complement strand
TTACAGTGACTTGAAACTGCATTCCCTTAATCAATGTAATGTTTTTCAGTCTCACTTCGTACATTTTGTTTGGAAATGTTCTCAAAACAGTTAAATGATGGCAAAACACAGTGACTGTTAATTTCATGAACTCAAAAATTTTGAGGTAATCAGTTTCCTTAATTTTTTTGAGTACTGCTTACTGTTCGGGTTTACAGTGCAGTAGAAAATACAGAGCAGATTCCCCAGACTAATGTTCAATCTTAAAAGATTCAGCTTGGTCTGGTGGCCAGACTATGACAGTCGTGGTTGAGGGAATATATTTCATTGGTTAAAGCTGGAAAGCAGCTCTTTTACAACAAAAATACCGGTTAATGCAACTTTCTGAAGGTAACGATATTTGTCCTTGATATGCAGGTTTGTGGGAAATTACACTTCATTTCCAGGCAATTGATACATTTCACAAATGTCTCCCCATTAAAAAGCATGTGGAAGTGAAATGAACTTCCTGAACTGACTGGTACTGAAATGGAATAGATCCCATTTCAGTGTAGAGTCCCACCTCCTCCTAGGACTAGTTAGGACTAGTGTTTGTGTTATGGTCAATTGTATTGTGATAAAGATTTACTGAGCACAAAGCTAGGAACAATGTTCACTTTAAAACCCTTTTTCCATCATACCTTCAGGACGGTCTTGTTGTCAGAAGAGGGAGTCCTTCCAGCCCACAGGGCGAACTTACATGGGTCCCCTTCAATGTGCTCTGTCACGCCCAGCTCAGATGTCTGGACACGAAAGGCAAAAGACAATTACATATTTATACACAGATTTCATCTAAAAACTGTTTAAAAAACAATTACAGCAATGTTCCTTTTACTGATGAGGTAATTAGGGATACAGTTATAGGAATTCCCTGTTTCCCCCGTGTCCCTATGTATCGGGTCATTCTTCAGGCAATGAACTACATTTCACTAGGTCCCTGCAGAGCTATAGTCAAAAGTAGTGCACTATAAAGAGGAATATTACACCAGTTGGGACACATCATGTAGCAGCTGCTATTGGACGTACACATATGCATTCATCATTTATGCATTTTAAAAAGAAGGCTTCATTCCGGTACAAGACCACTCCATCTGTTCTGGGCTGGATACATTTAAGAAAAGACCCCTTCTCACAATCCCTACCCAGCATCGTCCAAAACACCCAAACTATACTCTATTCTATTGTACAAGCTGGCAATTAACACCTACCTAAAACAGGTACACCACAATTTACACATAATCAACATCTTTGCAATTTAGCACACACTCAAACTAGGAGGGGCCGTTATATCTCAACCAGAAAGATGGGTGCTGGATGCAGATCAAAGGGTACTGGATGGGTTACATCGTAGCTCTCAGTGTGGAACAATCATCTCCACTGGCTAAAAACAGCTGCTCGTCTGATCCCGGCTCCGCAGGACACATGTAAGGCATTGCCTTGTTGCAGTATTGTGAGGTTCACAGTGTGGTGGACTCGAAACATGACAGAATGAAAAACACCCGCGGCAATCCGCAACGGAATCCCCTTGAAAAGTCCAAACACAGAACCGCAGTCTCAATTCCTTCCGATTTGTGCCAAGTCAAGTTCAAATACCTTCCTTTCAAATTTAGCTCTGAAGTAAACCTCTGCCGATTGGGTTTAAATGGTGAGGGGATCCAGACGTTATCAGAGTGATGTACAATGATATGATACACATGAGTCTTACCAGCAGTTTGTTCTTGTAGACATATTTATTGCGACCAGCCGAGTCTTTGATCTCTTTGCTGAACACCAAGGAGATCTCAAACAGGAAGAGATGGCGGTCCCGGCCTTTCCGGATTAGGGACTTGGGATCCCACACCTGGAACGTGTCCTGAATGAACAGTTCTCCCTGTACGTCCAGGTTCTCATCGAAACCTGTGGAGAAAAACACGCGGGCTTCTAACACAGCAAGTGACTATCAACCATCTGAATGAGGAATGAGCTAGCAGTCAAACTTGGGTGTAATTTATTTTGGGTTATATAATACTGCTCCCTTTTCCTACAGTCCGTTTTCTACAATACTCTCATTTTAAATGCTGCTGAAGTAGAAGTGGAAAAACTTCAATAAAAACCAAGGCACTCTTTCCCGTAGTGCGAAAGTTTATTCAAAAAGGCATTCCAAAAGTAAAAACACCTACTTTCCTTTGCATTACATATCTAATTAACCATATTGTCAGAATCCGCATGGAATTTGCAGGAAAGTAAAAACACCTGAGAAATCTGTGAATGTTGTGTAGGTGACCGATATTTAGCTGCCGTAGGTGGATCCTGATGTTTCTGCTACCTACCTTCCAGCATGCTGACGTGCATGGCGTCATTGGCTCTCTTAGGGACACTCAGCATGACCTCCAGGCCATCTTTGATCTCTCCCTTCCCCTCCTCACAGCAGGTTAGCAGCTCCTGAAACAAGACCGTGGGACAGTCCTCATCAGTTCCAGTAGTGTAGATAGGGCTGCCTGTTTTAAAGTTCCCTGTGTGCGTGTTCACCATGAGACAATCAAATTTCCAGCTGGGTACTGTTTTACTAGAAACAGAATTGGAGAACCAGACCTATCTATATTGAGAAGACATGTCTGGAACGATTTCAATGCTATTTTTGATGCCAGAAAAATAGAATCTTTATCTTAAACGATAACAAAATAAACATGATATTCTCTGCAACAAGAAGGCCCTGGTTAAATATATGTCATTATTGAGGGGAATTTGATTCCATTTTGGATGTTCACTAAGATAGAGTGTGATCATATTGGATGGACGTATCACTTAGTGCTACTATGGACCTGTAACACAGCTGAGAGCCAGAACACAGACTGGGGAATCATCCGTCTTATGGGAATTTGTTAATGAGCTCGAAACCTGTGTAAACATATTGATGAGACAGAGAGCGAACAAGCGAGGGGGGGTGTTTCTCCAGAAGGCTTTGATGTTTGATATTTCCTGGGGGAAGTAAGAAGGAAATAAGAGCTCAAAGGTTTTCTCCTTAGTTGAGTCATGTCCCAAATTGTACCTTATATCCTGTAGTGCACTCCTTTTTTACGGTATATAGGAAAAAGTGTGTTATTTGGTATGGAACACCCCACCTAATTCACCGTGTTCCCTACCTTGAGGAGCAGCTGGTACTTTGTGATCCTCTGCACTGGCTTGATAAGGTATGAGGAGATGGAGTTGGCCAATCCGTGTCGCTGCTGGATTTCCTGCACAAAGCATCAACGACATGAGGTTTGAAACAGACGGATGTATTGAAATTAGAAGCTCGTTGGCTCCACCTACAGGTACAACGGCTACACCAAGGAGCACAATATTTTCACAAACCACTTTGTTGGTGGGGGTAAATAACGGTAGGTTTTGAAGTTGTGGTGCACGGAACAGTTGAATACACTTACATCGAAGAAGCTTCCAGCATGTTCCAAGATGAGTTGGCTGGAATCTGGTTTGTTTTTACAATAATTGACGTACATGTGGAATTTATCAGCCTGCAAGACCGAATGGTAGAAAGAAGTCATATTTTATGATCCATGCATATCGTACTTCATATCTACCACCATGGTTCCATGTATAATACTTGCTGTCGAAGGTTAGTCCAAGCATACATTTTATTGGCACTGTATATCTGTCTATTATTGCAAGAATGTGAACCACATTTTTCAATAATTTAACCTATTAGGAGGTGCCCTGCGTGCAGTGTTATTGAATGACTTGTGTTCACTATGCACCAAATACAACATAAAGTAAGTGAAAAAGGGAGGGTCTGACTGGAATTTACTAATAAGACAACCTCATTTGATGTTTAGTTTGTTGGTCGGAAGCATTGAGTGAAAACAAGATGAGTCTTACCCATGTCACAAAGCAATGTCCCACATCTTCTGGTAGCTGTTCATAATTTACTAGCTCTTTGAGGAAAATGCTGCAATTAGACAGCAAAAACAGTGTTAGATACGGTCCCTTGTAATCCTCACCATGCCCTTTCATCAACCACAATTACATGAAATACAACCATCATTTCAATTGACACAATGGAAAACAAAGCCAACTGATTTAACAAGTAGGAATCTCTTTCAATTTAAGGACACATCCCAAATGGCTACCTATATCCTAGGAGTGCACTCGTTTTCAAGGTTAGACTCTGGCGCTGCCTAATGTAGTGCACTATATGGGGAACAGTGTGGTATTTGGGATGTATCCTCAATTTGAAAGAGATCCCTACCCGTTATGGAAATCATAAATCTCCTGAATGTTGCCAAAGATGATATGCTCTTTGCTGAGGATGCCAGGTGGTATTTCCTCCACCCCGCTGGTCATTTCCCACAGGTACGTCTAGACAGGGAAGACACGGAAAATTAAACATTTCATCATGTCTCGCATCCAATCCTCACAAAGAAAAAGGAACATTTTCAGTGTAATTACTGTGCATCCACATTGTTGTTTTTTCCCTGCCACTGATGCTGATACCAGCTATTTTGCAGACAGGTATTTTTTTCTGCTAATGTGGTTGTTATTTGTGCGCAATTGATGCTTTGCATTTATGTATGTAAATTAAGTTGGTGCTTTGCATAACTTAAACATTAATGTATGTAAATTAAGTTTGTTCTCATATGTCTGAAGATCAATGACTTACAAGTTAAGAAAAAAAAAAAAAAAGACCACGATGAATAACAGTTATTATATCGTCAAAATGGGCAAAACACAATTTTTTGGGGCAAAAACGGACAAAAAAATCTTACCTCTAAACACTCGTGCAAATCCCTGACATACGCCTTTTCAGTCTGAAGCAGTTCAGCCATAATAAACCTGGACAGAAAAAAGACATGCAATTGAAATCACCGACTACCAATGATATGTATTGTGATAGTGTACATTTTAAATGACCTATGGTCTACTTTCACTAGGGTCCATTGTGTAACAGGGTGACAATGGCACCCACCTGAGGCTGCGTTTTTCCGATAGATTTCACCCACATTTTCGAGTCCAGACACAATTGTAGTGTAAATTTGCGGGTCTCTCTCGAATTTCATGCAGCCTCCGGAAGGTAGCGCGCAGGAAGATTTTGAAAGATCCCGTGTGGGGCTTTGCAAACAGCCCAGGAGAAATGTGTATTGTGGGGAAATTCTTCATGTTTAGGTCATTGGGCTGGTCTGGTTTCCAAGCGAAGTGCTCTCTCACCCAGCTCAAGACATCTTGAAGGACATTCAATGAAACACCCACAAACGCGCGATTGTCGCCTCGAGACAAGACAATGTAAAGTCGAACATTGTGGAAATGATTTTGTCTCATCTTGAGAGGACGCAAAACTTTGCGTGAAATCTATCGGAATGTAAACGCAGTCTAAAACTCTTCCCTCAGCCACATTCCAAGACAAGCAATATCATTATCTAGCTAGTTCACATGAACATCCCAGGCATCCTTTTTCAATTGTAATACAGGTAGTTTCAACTTAAAAAAAACACGATGATAGGAAGGTCAACAGGCAGAATGTGTTAGAATTGGGTCCAAATTTTTCAGTACTGTGTACGAATCGGGTTTGTGTCTGTTAGAACTCGGTCGTAGTGTGTTAAAACTATGTTGAGTCGGGTCATGAGAACAATTCAGCACGGAAAGTGTGTGGCGAAGCAAAAGGTTGACATCGCTGTCACTAGACCAACCCAAAGCCCTCCATCGTAAACATAATATTCCTCAAAATCCCTAGACCATAGAGAAACAGTAGCACCCTCCAGCTAGACCTGTCAGTCTGGGTAATGTACTCACTCTTTCTTCCTGGCAGACTTCCTCTTCTCCTCATTGACCTCGTGGTTGGGGTCTCTGAGCTTCACCTCACCTGGATCGGTCAAGCTGGCTGGGATAATATCCAGTTCTAGGTCCTTATTATCCTAGCAAAGACAGAGGAACTGTCAGCACACGTCACAAATGAAACCATAGTCCCTGAAGTGCCATACTTTCAAGCAGAGTATACTAGACAGGGAATAGGGTCTTATGTGGGACGTTATTTCAGACTTTTTAATATCTCTTTTAACATGGTCCGCGATGACTCAGCGTTCAAACATCAAACAGACTTTTTAAACTGCCTCTCTTGCAAGCGGAGGGAGATCAATGACTGAGTCGAGCGGAGCACAGGTTTTCTTACTAAGCTGTGTTGACAAAAGCCAGTGCGATTATGCTTTAATTAGCCCCCGGGAAGCCTTTCCTTTTGCGAGACATTCATACTGATGTATTTCCCAGAGCTCACTACTGAAGAGGTGACCGTGGAGGTTGCTATGACAACAGTAGCAGGTGAACTCTGGAATTTTTCAACGGGGCACCAGTGAGAAATGTTGCCCAGAATGTTTCATTCCATACCTGGTGTAATTATTGTTGTAGGAATGTAGCAATTGTAGGTATTGCTTGTGTTGATCAATTAGCCACATGGCCCTATGGCTATATCTAAAAGGGGAGGGGAGGGGGGCCTTACCACCGAGCTGATGCCTAGTGTCTTCTCCAGGCCGGAGCGGTACTTCCCCATGCGGAGAGAGAAGTCCCGGTAGTGCTTGTCCACCGTGGTGACCCACTTTTTCAGCTCGGTGACGTGTACGTGGCCCTTCTCCACGAAGCTGTCAGCCAGTTGGATGAGGAGCTTTACCTTCTCCTTGGTTTGCTAGAGGTCACAGGGAGATGATGTAGATGTGGGTGGGTTAGGTGGGGCGCATATTAGAATGTGTCTTTAAATCATCAGCAGCTTCTCCAGCAGGAGTGACAATCGCTTGCTGTTCGAGGACTGCCATTGATTTCGCCAGGCAGGCTGAATTGCGAATGTTTGACCAAAATCATATACAGCTAGTCAGAAGTCACAACAGAAATCCCAGAGCAGCCCCAGAGAGCTTTTTTAAATCATGCCCTTATTCAGTTTGTGTGTCCGAACTTAGTGCACTACAAACTTGGGAACAGGGTACCATTTGCCAGGCAGATTCCTACCTTGGCGGAGACTCTGAATTCTTCGTACTCTCTCAGCAGTTCCTGACTCCTCTCGCCGCTCTCACCGGGTGAGGTGTGAGTGGAGAGGTAAAACTCGCCAGTTTCCTGAATCCAGTCTAAGGCCTGTGGAGAGACAGACACAAGGGGGAAGAGGTAAGGAGAGCATGTTTGACATCTGTCAATGTTGGCTGAGTGGCCACTGAGAGCAAACAGATGTTAGAAATAATGGACAACACAGCGTGCTATGTCATCGGGTTGCGTTTCAGTGCAGCTCACCTGTTTGGCACTGCGTTCAAACACCACATACTGCTGGCATTGGTCCAGGCGCCGTTTCTTCATGGTCCAGAAGTGCAGAACCCGGTTCTCCCTCTGAAGCAGCTCGTTGAGGATGGCTAGAGGACAGAGGAAGGCCAGATAGTGGGAGGAATAGAAAGATAGGAAGTTAAAAAGCATTATCTTACTACTGTTAGACAGTGTTGGGTAAAGTTACTTTTACCATTACTTTTCAGTTACTTGTTGAGTTCACAAGTTTTGGGAAGTCCCTAATTAAGACAACATTATCAGGTAAATGGAGTTCATATCTTACTGGTGACCATGGAGTTCATATCTTACTGGTGATATTTTGTTTAATCTTTCTTTGTTTTATAGGTCACTGTTAAGATATGATCTCCATTTACCTGATCAATTTGTCTTAATTAGGGACTTCCCAAAACTTGTGAACTCAACAAGTAACTGAAAAGTAATAGTAAAAGTATCTTTACCCAACACTGCTGGTAGCTTAGAACCTGAAAACATAAATTGAATGTGCTCTTCTGTCTGTTCAATTCTGCTCCTTTGATCTTATAGTACATCAATTATTTATCTTTTAAAATAATTATTCATGTTTTTGCTACAATATATACATACCTTATATAAAATACACATCTTTGGAAAACTTTAAGAGACCACTGTAAAATCATCAGTTTCTCTGGTTTGACTATTGACAGGTATGTGTTTGGGTGAACATTTTAGTTTTATTCCATAAACTACTGACAACATTTCCCCCAAATTCCAAATCGGCGAAGAACTCTACCCCATATGATTTAGACATGGACATGTTACCTCTGCAACATTTTTAGAATGTACAGCCAAATGCATTTCTGACAAAAACACATGGATGGCACAACCTCTCCTGCAAATAAACAAAGTCAAAACAGATGTTTTGGTTACTGCTACCAGGACCAAAAGAGACTAACTTTCTGCACCCATCATTATCACTTAATATTGCCAAAGTGAATAGGTGTCTCTGCCAGGCCTATAACTAAAGGCAAATGCATGCTTTTATTACTAGAACCCCACCACATTGAAAAGAAATAGCTTAGTACAAGTCACACCGCAGCAGCTAGAATGCTAACAAAGACCAGAAAGACAAATAACACCTATTTCAAAGTCCCAGCATTGTGCGTTAGAATCGATTTTGAAAGATGCTCTATTGATTTATAAAACACGAAAAGGCCCTGCACCCAAACACTTCTGACATGTTTTTAAGATATGTGCCTGGTCTGCACCTCAGACGTTCTGGCACTGGCCTTTAGTCATACTAAAGGTCAGATCCAAAATGTCTCGTGGGGCCCTTTTAAACCTCCATGGCCCTGTCTTTTAGAAAAGCCTGCCTGAAAACCTGGCTTTAGAAACTTACGACCTTATAACAAATCATCTAGCCTGTTTTAGTTGTGTTTTTTAAATTATGCTTTTTAGTTGTGTTAGTTACTTAGAATGCATTTTAATGTAACAAATGTGCTACTTAAACGTTTGCTTTGAATTAAACCATTGCTCACCGGTAAAGGTTCTGTAGTTAACACTATCGATCTCAAAATCCAACATCCAATGTCCAGAGGTCAGCCCATCTTTCTCATTATTTTCTCATGTTATTAAACATTTTTTCATTTTCCTGCTGCATTTCACGTTGAACTTGAACCTCACTATCTTTATGTGAACTGCCCATACAGCACCGAATGTGCACTGATGGTTTCCGTTGCCTGTCCTTGGCCACAAAGAAACAGATAGCATATCCAGCCAGCTTAGTGGAAAAAAAAAATAATAATAAAATAAGACCTCTAGTTTCTAGTTGCAATAGAAATATTGACTGAAACAAACACCAACAGTCTACAATAAGGGTGTATGCTCAGCAGTGTCCAACAAGTTCGGTGTGACTGACCTTTGACCTGCTGCTCAGGTCCTCTGGCATGGCCTGAAGCACCAGGGATACCCACGTTGTTTCTGTGGATGTACTTCAGAAACACCTCCGCATTTCTCCTGGCCAACGTGCAAGCCTATGGCACAAGTAAAAATGTCAAATTTACATGATAATGTACACTACAGAGTTTTTTGAAAGGTGTCACTGACTCATATATATATAAGAAAATAGCGATTTAGCAAATGTCTACCACTGCTGGAGTGTTTTATAATTATGCAGATGGTAAAGGACAGCAAATTTCTGTGTCCCAAAAAATATTATAGTGCACTACTTTACATCAGTCAAATGTATGTAGTGCACACACAGTGCGTTTACATATTTGGGAAATGGCTAACACTACACAGCTGGCCCGTTCCCACTTTTTTTAAGAGATGGTCTTAACATTAAGTAACTTTATCACTCTGTCTACAAAGTAGTGCTATTGGAAAACTACCCCCGGACCTAACTAGCAGTTATTTAGCTACCTAGGTAAATGTAATATGTTTTATGCTTTGCCAGGTTTGTAGATCAAGGCAAGGTGACAGAACTATCAGTACTGCCTGTTTGATATTGAGTCATGGCCCAGCCAATGTGATAAACATTCCTTAACGAAGTAGCTTTCTAGTTTTATTTATCTGTTGTCTGCTATGCGTCTTTAAATGAGATAGCAATACCTAGGTGTTTACTCAAACACTAATGGGCACGGTTTGATTTCTTAGCAGACGGTCATGGCACGAGGTACCTTAAGGAAGGCTTCCTTCTGCTCCAGGTGTTTGCTAATGAGTGGGATGACGTGGTCCGTCTCGGCAGTGGCTCCCAGTTTGTCGTGGCCGCCACACCAGTCCTCGTCCCTCCTGTACTCCTGCTCCAGGCTCTCCAGCACACTGCAGACCTAATCAACCACGTCTCAGTTACAACCAGGCTCAGCATTCAAGCAAAGCCTTTAGGCCTTCATTTTTTATGCTAGGTTATTAGGTTGATGCTAGGCCTTAAAAACATCACATCAACCTGCCATTATAGAAGGGAAAATACCAACATGTAGACTTTTTCCAAACATAAATATATAGAATTGTTACTATACCTTTATAGTAATTAAATGGGTGCTATCCACAGTGACCTAGAGTACTGACTAAATAAACATTCACAAATCTGGCCTTACAAGCACCATGCACTAGCCAAGCAAGCAGGAAAGGAAACCTAGTGTTGTATACCAGGCTAATACCATTGTTTGTTTTTAACAGACAGAGAATGCTCCAGGCCATTCATTGAAACTACAAACAACGCAGGCAGTGCTCTGTGGAGTCGGAAGTGGTGCGACCAAGTGCGTAGGAACGAGTTTGATATTCGGGGACACAAACCATATATTTTTCACAAATTGTTCTTATTATTGGGGGGGGGGCCACATTGCCTGTCTGTAACATTGGGGGGAAATGTCCCCACCGTCCCCCCGTTCCTACACCCGTGGATGTGACAAACCTGTTCTGAGGTCTTGTAGAAGGCCACCGAGGCGTTGACTAGCTTCAGCCGGTCCTCCATCTTCAACATGAGCTGCTGCCAGTGCATGGCCACCTTCTCAGCGCAGGCCCGGATGCCATCCGGGTCAAAGTGTCCCGCCTGGAGCATGACCTCAGCCTTCTGCTGCACCTGCAAGGCACTCTGGTGCGTCTTCTGGAGGGAATTGGCATGGAACAGGGACTGGGTGAAGAGAGAGACGGTTATTTAGGGGTACAGTGATCGAGGGGTTAATGTCACAATGATCAGGGGCTAAATTCAACATAGAATGTTAAATCTAGAGTGTTTAAGACTTGCCAAGGCTTGATATATTGCATGTTTCTGTCATTGCTTCTACAATGAGGGTATTGTCAGCTGTGACTCAGATGCAGTACCATCACAGTGTAGTTGTGATGGTACAACACACAGTGTAGTTGTACTGTTACTGTGTACCGGTAGTTGTTCTAAATAAATACAAGATGTATGCTATTGACTCTAGGCAAGAGCATGTTGGGAGCTCTGGTATCTTGTGACGCGATTACCTGCCATGTGATTAAAACCTCCTATGAAATGATTATTTAAAGTTGATTTTGGATGTATTAACAGAAAACATAAAGATAACTGACAATTATCTGAAAATCCTGACAGACTAAGCATAAAGACAAATATATTTCTGTACAGCCTCAGACCAAACCCATTTCTCACCACCGCTGATCTGTTCCAAACGACACATATTCCCTTTTCAGTGCACTACTTTGGACAAGCACCGCACTTTTGAGCAGAACTGATGCACTATACGGGGACCAGGGTGCCATTTTTGAGTGTGTAGACCTCCTCTGTATTTTTGAACATGTTGTCTTCAAGAAAGAAGAGATTCACTTGTATTGATGTAACAGAGGTATTTTTTTCTGCTTTTGCCGAGAAGTGTCACAAAGGAAAAAATAAATCACACTTTAAGAGACGCAGAATGCATTTTTACAAGTGTACTCAATCTTCTCGAATTAAACCCAGACAGGCCAAACTACCATGTAATGCTTCGCCTGCCAGATCCAGGCCTGATTTACAACTTTAAATCTGCCAGACAGAATTTACCGGACAACTGGAAAGCATACAGGCAAGGGTAATTCAGCATTAGCTCCCTTAAACAAGACAAAATACACTAACTTAAGTGAGTACTTTTCATCAAACGCTCGATGATTTGTTTATTGTCATGAACAAAACGTTTTGGAATTGACCCCAAAAGGAATACGAGCAGCTGAGTTGGTTTACTGAATTGAAAAACCCTTTCAAAATATCCACTGAACATGCGATGTACCGCTTCTTATAAAATATGGAATTTCTTCTCAGCATCATTTCCATTAGCCAAAAGTACAGGCCTACTGTACATAGACTATAACAAAGAACACAGGTGGGCAAACCTTTTAGATTGAGAGCAATATTGAGATTTTCAAATTCAGTGGAAGACCACACACTTTTAGTTAATTACAAATTAGTTGGTCAACTTTTTTATTTCATACTGAAAACCTACAATAGGCCATATTAAATTAGTCTGCAGTCCAAATCCATGGACGTTAGTTTGTCCTCCCTTGACCTACAGCAACCTATTGCCTTTACCGTGAATGCTTTTGCAGTCAAAGTAGTGCACTACAGTAGAGGAAAAAGATTGCTATTTGGGACACCCTACCAGGCCACTTGTTAAAAGCTAAAGGAGGGCCAGGGACATCTGACTCCATATGACAGAAGACATAAACCTTTCATTAATTTTATGTCACAAGAATATATATCACACAAGAAATCCTGTTGTGTAGAACCAATGCAGTTACCTTTACCAGATCTCCTCAGCCTCTAATACAATAAATCAAGGTATATCCACTCATTGAAAGAGACAATCTGTGATTTCTACGCACATTTGCACATCCATTTTGGGGATTTTTTGGTACTATAACCACAGATTATTAAAGAATATATTGTTAGATTAGTTAAGCATAATATAGCTGTTGTTCCCGGTCAGAGTCCATGTGACTTCACTATGTCATCATATTGTTGCATGAAAGCCAGACTGGCCCTTTATCACTAAAGCCTCCAATAGAAACCTGATGTTTGGGCAAAGGCATGCCATTGAGAAGTTTTTCTGTGGTAAATACATATTAAAACTCCACAAGGAGGAAGAGATGGTGATTACATTAAGGAAACTCTCTTTACGTCCTGTACAGTGATTTAATTAAAGTTAGCTAATTACTCTTTAATGGGCTTATGTTCATTCCCCCAAATCTATTCCAGAGCTGGCAAAAACAAAGTGTGCACCGCACAAACAATCCTTTTTCTAGTTTTCTCTTACACACACACACAGTTTGGGGTGGTTTCCTTGAAGATGAGCTGTAACAGGCCAATGTATCTCCGGTTCCAGTCTCCACTAGTCAGGGACAGGGTTGAGTGTGTTCCAGGTCATCAGTGTGCTGCGTGTGCTGACACAGCGTTTTACCATTCAGCCCCATCCTGTGTGAGTGTTAGTCATTCGTCGTCACGCTCAGAACAGTAGCTATTAAAAGAGCCGACCGAAAACAATCAACCAACTGTTCTCCCGGGTTGGTGTGTTTGTTTGAGTGTGTGCGGTGTTGACAGAAATTGTCTCTGTGTGACTGTGTTTGTGTAAACATATTTGGAGCGTGTGTTTGTTTTTGAATGCGCTTGTGTTCATACCCGCGTCTTTATGATTTTTGGAGAGGGCGCATGTAGCAGCGATTAAAATGGTCAGTCAGCACTGTTTGGGGAGGGGGCGGATGGTTACCTCGATGGCCAGCTGGAACTGCTCGTGTTCCCTCTGAAGCTGCTCTGCCTCTGACAGCGAGCTGGCATTTACCATGCTGGCGTTCAGCATGGACTCCCCATTACGGATCCACCCCAGAACCTGCAAGGGACAGAGAAGACATTACTTCACATTTTTACAGTATAGTACTCTGGGCCAGTGGAGAGAAGACATGAGTTTATAGTTTACAGTACAGTACACTGGGCCAGTGGAGAGGAGACAGAAGTTTACAGTTTACAGTACAGTGCTCTCGGCCAGTGAAGAGGGGACAGAAGTTTACAGTTTACAGTACAGTTCTCTGGGCCAGTGGAGAGAAGACATGAGTTTAGAGTTTACAGTACAGTACACTGGGCCAGTGGAGAGGAGACATGGGTTTAGAGTTTACAGTACAGTACACTGGGCCAGTGGAGA
>JACXGM010028821.1:0-13904 GCA_016801145.1 Umbra pygmaea | reverse complement strand
TTTTTTGTGCTGTGTAGCCTACAGTAAGGTGACGGATTCTCGATATATGTAAATATCTCAACTCCAAGTCTGGTAGAGACTTTGCAAGGTTCAAAGCAATGACAGTTTCGAGTATGTTAATCTTTTCATATTATCAAATTTGGTTGATTGATTGTATTATTAAAAATCCAAGCCGCAATTCCCCTGGCTGGCCACTGTTTGTCACCATTTTATCGGCGTTTCTTGCCCTCCAGGTATCCATGGTAATCACGTGACTGCAAAGTATGAATAGAGGAATGCATCACTCTCTATTAGGTTTTGATTTCACTCCCTTCATAGCATTACCCACAAAAAACGAATGTTTAACCGAGCACAGTAAAAACCTTTTCTGAGAGAAAGTGGAAACACAAGTCTGGCTAGGATGTACAAGAGCCTGACTAGATACAGCACTAACTCTAAACACAGAATAAGCCTCTGCCCTCTTCTCTGGAGGGGCATTAAGAC
Source organism: Umbra pygmaea (assembly GCA_016801145.1). Lineage (NCBI taxonomy): Eukaryota > Metazoa > Chordata > Actinopteri > Esociformes > Umbridae > Umbra > Umbra pygmaea. The sequence goes on along the minus strand of JACXGM010028821.1, from coordinate 13,421 downwards.
AAACTGACAGACACAAAGGATAACTTTTAGTTTGTTTATTAACAAAAGTACCCTCAGGGTTGGGAGATTCCCCGCCAAGGGGCCAGGGGTCTAGGGGCACGCTGTTGTCTGCTCGTAGAGGGCCTATGCTCCTTAACAGGTTCCACCGCAGGTGCCAGCGGCTGGGAATGGGAGGCTTTCCTCCTCTCCCTACAGAAATTGAGACATGCTACACTGCTTGGTTGGCGCCTTGGAACCTGCTGTCTTGGGTCTGGTGGAGGCGGCAGATGAGGCTGTGGGCGCAGATTAGCGCTGCTGCAGTGGGATGGTCTTTGACAAAGCCTTCCTCTCCTCCTCCTCTCTAGCCACCGACGCTGTGGTCTCAGCCACGGGCCAAACAAACAGCGCATCGGGGGTGAGAGGGGGGCATTTTTTGGCTGTCAGAGAGAGCCGTACTGGACAGCTAAAGGTGTCACTCGGCCACTACCGTGACAGCCATGTCCCATCCTGAGCACTCGGCCACCACTTTCGCCATCCGCAAGATGATGCAGTTGGCCTTGCCCACCTCCTTAATCTCAGCAGCAGATCGACAAGTTCCCCCTACCGCTAGCGTAGAAATTGCAGAGGACAGGAGGGCGATGTTAGACGCCGCCCCCTGAGACTGGGCAGAGAGGATATGACACTTATCCAGCAGCGAAGAGGATAATCTGTCCTTAGCCTCATGGTGCTGGGGGTCTCCTGTCGGTAAGCCAAGCCGATGAGCCTTTAGTCAAGTGGGGGGCTAGCGAGGCATCAAGGCGTGGAAGACTTTTGGAGACAGGCTCTGTCTTCCCCGCCACCGTGGTAAAAGGGAGAGACCCTCTGACTGGGGCGGCGGTCTGTATAGGTGCCCCCCACAATGACTCCACGAATTTGGCAAGGCCAATCATAGGGGGTGAGGGGGGGCTCCTTCTGGGAAAGCTATTGCCCCAAGTTCCCACCTCCTCCACCTCAACCTTGGGTGGGTAGGGGATTTTTAGGCGGGCGGCCGCCTTCCTCAAAATGCCCGGGAGGTCCTCTCAGATTGACAGTCTTGGGACATCCTCAGGAGCAGGCGGTGGGGCGACGACCTCTAACTCTTCCTCGGATGAAGCCTCCTCTTCCTTTCGAATGAGATTCAAATTAACCCAAGCTGGACAGGGTTCAACAAGAGCCGCCAGTTCAACTATATGCTCTGGGGACATAGCCCCTGAGGTCTCCTCCTCCTCCTCTTCCTCCTCCTCAGAAATGGGGGACATAACCACCTCCGCCACCTTCAAAGGAGGAGCAGAGAGGAAAAAGGCCTCCCTCCTCTGCCTCAGTTTGACCGGCATTGCCAAACACACCGCGCATACCACAGAGGGTGGCATGCTCAATGCCCAGACAGAAATCACACAACCTGTGTGTCTCCCCGTCTTGCGTCAAGCGGTGGCAGCGGCAGGATAAGGGCTGATGTTCAATAGGAATTGACATAATAAAGGAAAGTAGACAACGTGATAACGATACGAAACACAAATCAGGACTAAAAATTGTCAAATAAAATGGTGCAGCTACGTTTTGTCGGCTGAAGACAAAAGAGAGCTGAGTGCTGGGCTCTGCACCCTTATATAGAGATGGTGTGGTCACCCTAATGGCTGGTGCAGTGATGTGTATGCAAAATATTTTCAGTTGCAGCCGCGTACCCGGGAGGGGTAAACCACTAGGAGCATAGCTCCCCTATGGGGCAGAATCACCACCTAAAATGCATAATCATTACCAAAGAAGGAGCCACGCTCTGAAAAAAATAGAATCGCAATTCTCCAACAGAGTTGAAATGGCGAAATTCAAAATCGCTTATCTCATTGTTATTTTCATGTAGCCTAATATTTTTAAAATTATATGTGCATAATATATTAGAAATATCAAGGAAATATCAAGGAGAAGTACAGGAACGAACTAACTTTGGCCACTGAATGTCTGCGTCTTTAACACCAGTCACCCGTCTGTTTTGTCCCAGGCGAAAGAGCGAGAAGGCTGCAAATTATTAGGGTAGTCACTGCATACTGTGGCGTTTTAGCCTGGTTAACAACAGACTTTTCTCAGTTCTGACTGAGAGTGGGTCTGGGCAAGGTTCATTCACAGCCCATTTCCACAGGGGCGTCACCAACGGACGCCTCTCAAATGCCTCTCGGCGCAATTGGATATATCAGACATTTGCCGAGTCGAGTCGTCAAGACCACGACAACATCTTTTTTAGATATGAAGGCTTTGAGTATTGTACTTTGCTCGGTTTTTAACAAAAATAAACCGTTCAAATCGCTTAAAACAGACGCGATAGCTGATTCAAACAAGTGATATTGCGGAAGTTCCATTGCAGCAGTACTTGTTGTAATTGTCGGCTTCAACCAATGACAGTATAAAGCTGCGCTATCGTCATCGTATAAAGCCCGCCTCAACGGTTGTGATTGGTGCCTCGATTTGGAAATATTGGAAATGGGCTTGAATGGGCTCTTGGCCAGACTGACTTGTAGAGCAAATCTGAATTTGCAGAAAGTCCGTCTGGGTTCTCCCAGGCTAGTGGCGTTGCATTAATTAATAATAAACCTTCAGTAAGGAAAGACAAATGATGGTTTGCAACACTTCTGGGTGAACAAAATAGTAGATGTTCTGACATACTAATGTTATACCTTAAAGGAAATACGGAGTAGCCTATTTATATTTTCTTTAATAAATTACAATCATAGTACAGCTAATAATAATTGTGTACCGATTATAATAAAACATTCAAATACCTTAACAGAATATTATACAATTAGGTCATTATCCCTGTTTGGAGAAAGTCACTTAAAAACAGACATTCTCATCTTACACAAAACGTCTACAATGCTTACTGCAAATGCGAACACAATGCTCTTGCATTTGCTTTCACAAATGTGTTTCTCTCATTATAGCTAGGCTATAGGGAAGGACAAACTATTGAAATTTGTAATAAATATTACACATTCTTGACCTGCAATATAAATTATGTTCTTATGAATATGTAGGAGCATTTACTTTCCTACATATGGTATTCCTCTTGAAAAATACTTTAATTACTTAATTTATTTTTTGTTAGCTAAAATATAGAATTCACTTTTTTCCTAAATTCTGGTTTTTCTTTATAGATATTTTGTGTTAAAATTGGTAAAACCAGTTAAGATTGGGCTATTTTTTGTTGTGCATACTGTTTGTTTTGAAGAGATGATTGAATAAAATGTTAAAATATTATTTATACACCTTTTCTGTATTTATTTGTATTATAATTATATTAATAGTAAAAAAAATACACTTTATCGATTAATTAGTTGTTAGATTAACTGAGTTGGCAAAAAGGATAGTCCTGCATAACACCTCCACTCTCAGGCGTTTCTGAAGTGTTGGTCAAACCATCGCTGGGCGTCCTCATGGGAATCAAAATGTGTCTTCCTCCCAGCAAGTTCTACATGGAGGAGTGTGGGGAAGCGAAGAGAAAATGTAATTCATTTCTTATGGAGAAGAAGTGGGAGGAATGTAGCCCTCTTCAAGGCAACACCTGAGCTGAAGTCTGGGAATATATATACTTTCCTCCCACAGTCGATTAATTCCTCTCCTGCTCTTCCGCTGCCACACGGCCTCCTTGTCATGAACGTAGTGGAACCGTGTTAGAAGGGGGCCAGAGTCGCATCAATAGCTGTTTTGGTCTGGATTGCGAGAGCAGCTGTAATGTCCATTATAAAATCTACTCGAAAGGCTTTCAGATGGGACTGCAGATCTGCCAATGTAACTGGATGAGATTCCGTAGTAGGTGCAAGACCAAGAATTGATGCTGTGACACTCCGGGTCAGTCAGAGCAGAAGGGACTGGTACAACGGTTCATTCAAATATAGTAAATAAAATGTGCTTTGGCAGAGTTTAGAAAGATATTTAAAGCTACATTGTGTAAGAATTGTTCCCATCAAGAGCTGAAATTGTATATGACAACGAACTGAATACACGTTCTACCCCCTCCCGCTTTAATGCCTGCAACGCAAACTCTGATTTCTATTTTTCAAAACAATAGCGCTTTTTTTAAATAATTGCAATAATCATTGTTAATTCATTATATAGCTAGTGAATTGTAACCAAATGCAGTTGTATTGTGTGTAAAGAAACAATAAGGCAAGGCAAGTTTATTTATATAGCACATTTCATACACAATGGCAATTCAAGGTGCTTTACATAAACAGGAAAACATAAACATTTAAAATGGTTAAAATTAAAGCAATTTAAATAAAAGTGAAACAGTTAGAAAAATAGTACAGTTTAAGAAATAAAAGAGACTGAACGAACCATATAAAATATAGTGCAATCGGTTCGGACTTAGCACAGAGTTCATTCAGTAAAAGCGTAGCTAAACAGATGTGTTTTGAGTTTGGATTTAAAGGTGACTACTGTTAGAGCACATCTGATCTCCTCTGGGAGAGCATGTGATAGCAACAAATAATAATTTAACATTATTAAAAACATTAACAAATATGTTGTACACACAATTTGGTTGAATATGTTGTCAGTGTCTCATGTGAAAACACGATTACATTTGAAAAACATTCACTAGAGTCTGTTTATCCAACAAAAGACTAATTGCAGCAACACATGAACATGAACACTACCTATGCAATGAATTAACAATGATTATTGTAATGATTTACGAGCACTATTACTTTGAAACGGAAAATCTGAATTTGTGTTGTCAGGTGAACGTTTCTTGCCTACTCTATTGTAGTGGAATAATAATGTTTACAGTACCCAATATGGCAGATTCAACAGCTGGTTCTTTCTCACACCTTATCTCTCATGGGGCGCAGATGGCTCAGTGGGTAGGGAGTCAGACTTATAGTCAGACGGTTGCCAGTTCAATTCCCGGCTGAGCCAAAATGTCGTTGTGTCCTTGGGCAAGACACTTTACTCTAATTGCTCCCAGGTCGTTGCTGCAAATAAGAAATTGTTCTTAGTAAACTTACCTGGTTAAATAAAGGAGTCAAAACTATTCTGCAGCGGGCACGCAGCTGGCTCAAGAAGGTGATTGGGTGAGGCAATTCGGCCCGGTAGAAAGATTGGCTCATTTTGGGCATTCCTTACTTCTGCGCCCCTATCATACGGTTCAGCTCCCGGGAAGCATATCCGGTTGTAGGGTTGAGCTGATGTCGACACGGTTATTGTCGGCTGTAGCAGGTCTTAGCGAGGACAGATAGCTAAAACACAGAACATATTTTAGCGTGGCTTGGAGAGTCTAGACTAGCTAACTAGCAGTTTCCAAGTTAGCGCTTCGGGTGAACTTGCTCAGCTAACACAAACACATGGAGTCAGATTTATAGATATTAAATATCAACGAGGTAAATAAGATCATTCTCTATGCTTCTTATTAAGCATTTCTTATCTTATAACTCAGCACATTGCATCAGGGGGAAAAGGAATATATTAATTATTAATTAGTTAATTTCATAAGTGCATATTAATTGTATTCTTTTTTACCCCCACTACACTATAGCTAGGGCCAGTGCTGCCATTACATGTCCTTGAGAATAGGTATGATCCTCCATCTTCAACAGGCTTTCAAATCTGCCGGCATGAGTTATCTCCCCCTGGCATTCGTCATGTTGCCACTGACCTTGAATTTCCAGGTATGTCCCTCTTTGGCTAATGCATTTTAAAGTTGGAGCTGTAACATGGCTGCCGCAATTCGAGCGACTCCACCACATGTATTCTGAATGGAAGATCCTATGCTCACGAGAATACTTTGATTAGTTGGTGGACGTAAGTACACATGAATGAGCACATATTTTTGAAAGAACAAAGGGGTTTTGCTAAGAATCAACTAAAAAAAATCACAATGTAGCTTTTAAATGTCGAAAAGTTAGCTAAAGTGCAGGAGTCTCATCCACATGCCAGCAATTTTGTATGATCCTTTTCAAGCACAGTTTTTTGCCTATTCACTGTTTGAAATATTGAATGTTCTTACTACTGTGCATGCTTGCCATCAGCTATTGCTGGATTTCCTGTCTGAACTGCTTAGCTATTTAATTGCTGGATTCTCAATTCTTGGTTGGTCCCTTATTTACGGGATGAATATCACTGACACAGGAACCCGTATTTCCATTTAGGTGTCAGTATATCTTATGCACTTCACATGGTATTGTTCTGCAAAACTGAATCTTTTTGACTTGTTATGGTTATTTTTAGAACTACACTGCAAAGTTATGTATACAGCACTTTTTCACATCTGTTTCTAGATGTGCTTCCCAATTTCTATTATGTCTGTCTACATGTGTTGTCTGTTGTCTAGATTTGGCCCAAAAAACATTATTTTCCATTTTGTCTAGGTAACAATTAAACTGTCACATTATCTTGATATTGACTGGTACCAGGCTATGTTCAATCATTAGCACTGCTTGTCCAATTTAATTTGTTCTTCCTTGCTATATTCCCTCTATCCTGTTACTCGAATGACTCCATGTCCCCTATAACAACCCACTATTTAGGGCATAGTGTGCTATTTAGAATGCAATGCATGATTGGAAAAGAAGCCTTCTTTCCAATATTGATGATATAATTTCAGCATCATAGAAAGTGACAGAGGGTGAGCATTGGAACTGAGTGTGCATAAAATACAGCATCTTCTCATGACTGCAGAATATGTGTTTGATTGGAAGTGACAAGAAGCTTTTAGGAAAAGGCCACTTTCCAACAATCAAAACATTGCTAAAGGTTTGTTCAGGTTTTTGTACAACTGTACATCTTTAGGGTGTTTTTACGTTTCAGGTGCATATTTTGCTTTTAGGCTATATTCATCCTTCTATTATGTTGCACCTGCACATTTCATTTCTCAGATTCATGCGACAACATTCCACACATTCCATAGCATTCAAAATTATATTCCATCGTTCATGGTTAAGGTTAGGCAAGGTTACTAAACAGTGAAGGTTAGGCATGACATTACTGAGGTTAAGGTAAGGATTAGGTTTAGGGTTAACATAACAAAAACAGACTGTCTACAGAAACACGTGCAACACACCTGCATCATCCTGGAATGGAGAACAAAACACACACAAAGTGTCCATCTGGATTTGAACACCAGGATGAGAGTTGTCAATTTATATGCCAGTCCACCATCCCTGAACTCCGATGTAGCAAAATCTACACTACTTACACCCAACAACATGATCTTCATATGTTCATAATTTACGTTATTAGTTTTTTAAATTTAGTTCCCTACAAACGTAATTGACACACATTTCACATATTAATATTTCACATATTTCGGATTTGCTAAATAGTTTCCTACGATTTTGGGCTGTATTTGTAATATTTCTTAAATTGTTGAGTGCTGAGCTCATCCTGCATGGCACGGTGACTTCATCTTCCAACTGTTGATGAACCTTGGATTTTAATATGCTCAGTCTCTCCCCCCTGAAATGCAGATGTAAACATTTTAAAAAGAGGACACACAAATGGATATGTAATTATCATTAAGTTTATTTTTTAAATGTACAGTCTTTTGGCTGAGACTTTGTATTGATGCCCTTGTATTTTCTTTCATTCAATGTTTATACATTTTTGAATGACCATCAATATCTTCCTTGGACCCTATCTTACACCCAGCGCAATTGACTTTTTACACAAACGCATGTATCATTCCTATCTTACGCATATGCGACTTTTGCCTCCACAGACGCGCGTCGGTAAATTAGGGAATGAACTTGCGTTCGTTGGGCGGTTTAGCGAAAAGAAGAGGCGTGTTCCGGCGCAAACGTTCCCTGGTGCTATCTTGCAGTCCCCGAAAACAATTCTGCCACTGACCAGGAAAAACCTGGTTTAAAGTCAGTGGCGTGTTATTCATATGCTATTTTAAGGGTGCATGCCTAACCATAATGTAGCGTGTGCACAACGCGCATACACTTTGCTCCTCTCATCTACACAATTGCAGCAGTTCTTTATTATTGCAATAGGCTACATAATTAGAAGGAAAAATATTACCACACGAGGAAGTCATTCTGGTGTCCGAAAATGTGAAAAATAGGTATAAATCTAGTGTACGCATTTTCATATTCATAATGAATTATTTGCACTGATATACATCAACCTCAAGGGAACCCATTCAATCCACAAGTATACACACGTAATTTGCGATGCTAATAGTAAAATCACCCATGTCTTTACTCAGAATTACTCAGGCTCAAGCCACTACTCACTTATGGCAACTTTGAGGAAAATAAGGAATCCCCCCTCGGATGGGTGGTCGTGGCTGTGAAGGGGACAACAGCTATCCGTTAAAGACATGGTTAATAATGACACAATTTATGATGCCAGCAAGTGCGTAAAATGCAGTTTAATCAAAAACACACACAAACACGCAGTGTAGTCTAATTGAACAAACATTTGGCACACTGAAAATGCGCGTCAGGTGTTTGGATAGAAAAGGTACACTACTCAAGTCGCATTCTTTGTGGCTTGTTGTATTTTACGCAACATTTCCATGAATCATGGATGTGTTGATGACATTAATTAGGAAATATTAGAGGACTTCAGGATTCGTGATGTTGAAATGCGTGCCAGCACTTAAATGCCCAGGAATGCAGAACGAGAGTGGAAAGCTTATTTGACAGAAGAGTAATCTCGGTCTAATGTTAGACTACATTTCAAAAATATTACCATGCATTCATAACCTCGTGATTCAGTGAGAGTATGTCCAAAACATCGGAAAGTAGGCTATGTCTTGTGAGATTTCTTTATTTACATTTTGTAAAAAGAAAAATCAATAGAAAATCGCTGTTATAATAGCAATCCGCCATGGAACAAGCGCGCCTGCTCTTAAAGGGAATGTGAGATGACGATCTGATTGGTTTATTGCACGTTACGCCCAAACCACACCTATGACTAATGAAGCTACTTTAGACCTACCCATTTTAGATATGCGTCGGGCGCAAGAATAATTTATCCCGCCGGTAAAATAGCAACAGCGCCCGGGACCCTCCCACTATGTAACTTCCGTTTCGCGTTTGATACTTTTGTTTCAGATCGTTAAAATAGGGCCCCTTGTGTTAAACTATTTTGGTACAGTATGAAATAATTGTGTGCATCTAGTATGTTTCTATCTTACAGTTCAGCACCTGTCCGAAACTGTTTTGAACTGGGACGACTGGACACCACAGATTTAATAAATATTTTCAGTGGTTTAACTTTTAGGTTCACTTGTACCCAGCGTTGGATAAGGTACTTTTTTAAAGTAACTTACATTTGTTTAAAGTAACTTACCCAACTCTGCTTGTAGCTAGCTAAAGGTTAAACACAGCTAAATAGCTTTTTGCCCTTGCTAGCAAATGTTTGAGATTGTGTTCATGGAAGGCAGTAATGTTACTATCTGGCTAGCTAACTAGCTAGGTAAGTTAGCTAACGGCTAAAAATTACAGACCGCTAATTTAACCATGGAAAAGTGTAAATGAAATACGCAGCATAAATAAAATAGTTTATTTACTTAATAACGCTTTTGATATAAAGTGTTACTTACCACTAATTGCAACTTTGCCGAGTGAGTCCACATATTACTTGAAAATCTTCCTCTTTTGTTTTACTGGCAGATCGCAACCACCTGAAAGGTGCATTTACTGCCACCTACTGCTCCGGAGTGAGAGGCCAAAATCAGCTCAAATATGATTTAATGTACATTATGTTTTAAGGACATTCAATATCTTTGAATAACATTATTGTATTACAGTAATATTTAGTTAGAGTATTTTTTGCTTAACAAATGTGGATTGAACACTATATACTTAAAAGGTAAAGCATGTAAATGAGTTTTTCCCTTAAAAAAACGCCCTATCATTGGGATTTGAGTGACGTAAAGGGCCAAATTGTGCTGGTTAGACAACTGCGTCCAAGTTTATCCCAATCTGCAGCTTTTGAGTAGTTTTCCCAGTCTGCAGTACTAGTCAGTACCAAAAATTAAACAGCTGTGGCTCATAAATGCAACAGTCATGGAAATTTGTCAAAAAGTTACAGAAATGTTATGGAAAGTTTTTTAATTAATTTATTAAGAAGGTAGTCAGCAACACAGAACTGTGTAATAACTTTATCCAAATCAGTCAAGGGTCATGTTAAACTTTCATGTTAGTCATGTTTATAATAAAAATAAAAAAATTGTTTTCATTTCATAAGATTCTTAAATTGAGAAATCGTGCAAGTGGTCTCAATCTTAAAATAAGAAAGATAAGCTTGTTCCTTTGCTGGGATAATTAGCAAAATATGTCCACACCTTATTACTAGTTAAACTGAACTTGAAATTAGTTGGTAAATCTTATTAAGAAAAAGTTAGGTATATTTTCTCAAAATAAGACTATTTGTCTTATGTGAAAAATGCTTGACAAGATTTTTTTTATTTTTCAACTTAAAATAAATTTTCTAGAAATAAGGCTTTTTTACTTTCTTAAAAATCCGTTTTTGCAGTGTATGACAGTTGCCAAAGTGAGAAATGAGCTACAAAATGACCAGATCCTGCCATGAGCTATATAGGAGATATATCTTGTATGCACATATAGGGCTTATATGTGGATATAAAGAAGCAATACAGGAAACCTATATGGCCTGTATATGCACATATATGCACCTCAATTTTGCCTATATGTGACAAATACACGCATATATGCAGCATATATAGTATCATATATGTACATATATGCACTTCACTTTTGCCTATATGTGACATATATACGCATATATGCAGCATATATAGTATCATATATGTACATATATGCTGTATATATGCAACATATATCTACATATAAACTGCATATAGGTTTCATATATGCGCATATATCCTCATATAGTTTCTTTCCATGTGGGTTGTTGAACAATGCAATTTAGCCTAACAAATTGTAGTGAAAGCAGCACCAAAACCCATTTAGTCTACCAGGCTTTCTGAGTTTTGGTGCTAACTTTTCCAACAAACGGGAGCCAGTTAAAAAATTTGAAACACAGACACAATTGCACACTGGAAACAACCAGTGCTCGAACTGGGGCGATACTCACCTCTACATTTTACTCTTAAGGGTACCTGTCCTTTTTCTTGCATACCGATACCTCTCGCATGTAGCCAGTATGCAACCACTGACAGAGAAAGCGTCAGTGTCAAAGAGATTAGTAATGATCCTAACGTTACATAAACTACACTACCCAGAGGGCACTATGTAACTTACTTCAGATCTCTTGACAAATCACATAAAGGCAAGCAGTCTGCCCACCCTATCAGAAGTTCGCTTCTCCACGGACACTAGTTAGAAAATGCTGTCGCCTGACCGTAACATATTTTTCACTGCTGAAAACCTAAAAACTAAAAAGAAGTGTCTTTTTTAAGTCGTTATTCTAGCCTGGCTTTAGAAAGGTACTAAAAGAATGCGTGTGCCAGAGCCAGACACGTCAACAGAGGTCCAAGTCCAACCAGAAAAATCAGATATGTTTTATATTAACTAACGTTAATTAAAACCCTTCACAGTCTCCCGACGTTCTAAAGTGTCAAGCGCGAACCATACATGCCTGGTACCGTTGGAAAAAGGAAGATAAGACGAATATAATAAGTGGTGGCTCTTCTCTGTTGGTTAAAGACAGCCGGAGCTATGATGCCTCAAAGTCGTTTATGTTTTATAACTTTTTTACTAAACACGTTACACACAGGAAGTAAAAAATAGCTGGGATTTCAAAAACGTATAGAACTATTGTAAGAAATGGGTGCAGCATTTTGATGCTGACTAGTTTGCATGGCCTCCAAACTTTGCACACTGGTCCAGGAGCTCTGGGGGCTTGACAATATGCATTAAAAAGCCTTATTTGTCATGGTTTACATGCTTTTACCGAAAAAACGATATACATATGTTCTTTTTTTGGGATAAATATTTAATAAAACATAAAATTCAGTGATCCAGGATGGTGGATTTCATAAATCCATGTTGGAGCCTTGGGTCTGCTGAGTCAAAAACCACAAGGCACTGTAGGTCAGAGGCCAAAAGGTCAACTTTGTGCCAGGTGGACCTAAAACCCCTTAGACCTTTAAGTTTGATGTGAGCGGAACTGCTAGCATTAATGAGGAGTCTGCAGCTACCAACCTTAATGTTACCTTAGTCAATGACTGCGATGTCAACAATAACGTGAGTAATGAAACACATTCATGGCCTAATATTATTAATACCAACTTACTGAAATACATTTTCTGTGCAGCAACAGTTTGTCCGATTCTTTTTACTTGTAAAAAATTCATAGCAGCAACTGGTACAATAACAAGAACCTCCATCTGCATGCGTAGTTTTTAGCAGTAGAGACTGCACGTGCACATTGAATCGTTTGAATAACGTAAATAGGCAGACCACTGTGACTCATTCTCTCCCGTACAGGGCCCAGACCCAGAGGGGGTTGGGTTAGAACGGGGGGGGGAGAAAAGCGTCCCCTGAGCCTGGACCAGCATGTCCCGGCGGAACGGAATACGACATGGGCCGGATGTTACAGAGCCCCCTCCCAAGCCCACAACACCGGGGTGGGTAATACAAAGGGCCCGGGGTGAGGAGGGACAGAGGGCCCGGGGTGAGGAGGGACAGAGAGCCCGGGGTCAGGAGGGACAGAGGGCCCGGGGTCAGGAGGGACAGTGGGCCCGGGGTCAGGAGGAACAGTGGGCTCTGAGAAAGGCAGTTCAGGGAGCCCGGGGAAAGGCAATTCAGGTAGCCCGGGGCGGGTCCAGACGGCGGCGTCGGCGACAGCGGTGTCGGCGATGGGGGTCCGGACAGCGGCGGCTGAGCAGGGGGTCCAGACTCCTCCATTGCTGCGTCATCCCTAAACGCAGGCGGCGGAGCCAAGAGTAGACCCTCCAGGTCAGTAGCCAGGAGGAGCTATCTTGTGGAGAGGCGGCCCGTCGGCCATCTTGTGGAGAGACGGACCGTCGGCCATCTTGTGGAGAGGCCCGAACATAGACTGTAGCAGGCGGGTGAACTTGTGGTCATTTAATATGGGGTGGTCTGCCTCCCACAGGGCCTTGGCGAAGCCACAAGCCCCACCCTCCAGCCGGGAAATAGAGAGGACCACCAGGTCCCTCTCCGATCAGAGACTAACCTCCTGCCTCCTCCTTAGGTCCTTAACCCACCCTATTCTGGGAATGGGATCCCTGATGTGGGAAATAAAGGGAGCCCTGAGGACGTGGCTGGAGGCCTAGGGGAGCTAGTGTAGTGGTATTTTACAGTAAACAGTAACTATTATAGAAATATTTAATTGATATTCTAAAAGTAAATGGAATGTCTTTTCATTTAACAATATCTGGAAATGTGTCACAGGTGTGAATGTCATGTTTAGTATTTTTGAGAAGCTTATAATAATCTAAAGAAGATTGAATCATTCATTTGTAGATTGAATTAACA
>JACXGM010028820.1:0-13905 GCA_016801145.1 Umbra pygmaea | reverse complement strand
TATTGCTCTGCGCTCTGGTAAACTGGGTCAGCTCCGCTCCTCGCTGCGCTTTCGCTCCGCTCACATACTCTGCACCGAAACCACATAAAAACGCAACTAAGTCAGCACAGTTGATAATTCATGGTGGGGCTAAGGTGGGGCAAACACGATTCTTGGTAGGGCTGTAGCCCCACCAAGCCATACCCTGCCGCCGCCCCTGGTTCACAATCTGTTTCTATCTCCCGCTCTTGGTTTGCTTGCTATGGCTGAATGATTAAGTCCCGCCCCCTCATTAGCTTAGGGATCTGGAAATACAGAAATAAATATATACGGAAATAAATAAACACAGAAATAAAAGAATATGGAAATCAATTAATATAAACATAAATAAATGATAATGGAAATAAATAAATAGGGAAATAATATTGATTAATTAATGTAAAATTTTATATTTTGATGTATATTTTTATGTATACATATTTTTATTCATGCATATATTTATTTATTTATTTCTTATTTTGGCAGACTTGGTCCTCCATACTGTTCGCCTGGCAACAGTATATAATGCCCGCAACACAAACTCAGATATTTCATTTCAAAATAATAGCGCTCCTTATTCATTTTAATAATCGTTGTTTGTTCATTTCATAGATAGGTAGTGGGTCCATGTTCATGTGTTGCTACAATTAGTCTATTTTGGGTAAAAACAGACTATAGTGAAAGATTTTCAAATGTACTCGTGTTTTTTACATGAGACACTGACAACATAGTCAATCAATTTGTGTACAACTTATTTGTTAATGTTTTTAATGATTAGTTATTAAAAACATGTTAAATGTGCAATTTTTGCTATCACATACTCTTATTATTTGTTTACACACAATACAATTGCATTTGGTTACAATTCACTAGCTTTACAATGAATGCACAATGTTTATTGCAATTAATTAAAACTAGCGCTATTAGTTTGAAATGAAATATCAGAGTTCGTGTTGCAAGCATTATATACTGTTGCCAGGCGAACGAGCTCTGGAGTGCATATTTAATAGCGATATGCATGTTGTTACAGTCCTACTTGCTGCTCCATTTATCAATTATTGACTTCCGTTCGAACAGATAACTTTGGTTCCATTAACTAACGTTCCGTTGTATGCCTGTTTGATACATAGACTGTTAATATTAATGGACAAAGCATTCGGTGCAAATGCGGAAGTTTCTTAAACCTGCATTCTATCTGAATTCCAGCAGGGGGCGACAGGTATGGTTGCAAAAGGAGGTCGGTTTCTGTAGAAGTCTATGAGAAAGTGATTCACTTCTTACTTGATTTATTACCTCAGTAAACATTTTCAAAATGAGTTTATGGTCTCAATTGCTAGTTTTAAGTCTTCTGCAATACAGAATGATGTTCATTTTTGGAATCATGTTCTTGACAATTTAAAAATTAGCGATAAAGCAGGGTGTGTTTTAGGGTGTGGCTATGATGTGACAGTTTGCGGCCTGTCAATTATGACAGAGGTTTAGCAAAGATTATCCATGGCATGTGAATTTTATTTTGGGGATTGACCATGCTAAATCTTACCTTAAAATATGTAGGTTAGCTTTCAGCAGCAGTTGCATCCAGATTGCCAGTGAAAGTGTGTAACGTAACATAGAGTGTAAGCAGTGTTGCCAACTGTCAGTTAACGTTACAGTCAGATACCGCCCAACAGTCTATGGCTCTTTCATCACTCCTCCCTCTCATCTAAAATTATCACATCTGCAACCAAGATGGCTGCGCCTGTAACGTCCATTCATTTTAGTGGTCACTTTGAAAGCAAATAAATTCACTTCTGAAGCGTTTAAAGACTCTATTTGTCCATTGTTTATTTCTAAAGAAACAGGACAATGTATAAAATCTCCATTACCTTGTATCTCATGTTATGGCCCGGTAGCAGCCGTTTTTGTGAAAATATGTGAACTATTGTGTCATAACCACGCAACTTACTGTTGCACAGTAGAGAAATTACCATAAAGTCCAGGAGAAGCTTGCAGGCTGACAAAATAATTAATCAGAATACTTAATCCTCCTGTTCCTACACTCATGGACAACTCCTACTCATGCTCTCTCTGCAAGAGGCAAGATTCGTAATGATTCAGAGTTCTCTTGGCAAACCTACGAGAAGTATTACAACATTCAGACACGTTGCTCCCTTCACATCTACGTCATCACGCTCAGCTTGAGGCTTTACAGTATGTTCAGCTACCACCGAAAAAGTGCTTCTAATTGACTTCACTTAATTGCTCTCCATAGGAATGAATGCCGTCTGTTCGTCCATTCATATACTGTCATTGATGTCCACAAACCAATGGGTGATGCCACAAATGGCTCGGTCCATTAATATTAACAGTCTATGGTTTGATAAAATATTTAGAAAAGATGTAAGGCAAAATAGAGAAACTAACCATAGCTATATGTATGTACACTATTTGCTTACATGGATGTAAATAATACAAAAGTTCAGCATGAAGGCAAGTGGCCGAAATAGTTTTGTGCTCCTGGTTTTTATGTGTATTAAATCTAACATCAGTATGAGCTGATTAGTGGCTAACTAGTTTGCTAGTCAGCTAACTACCATTGTAATAAGCTAGCATAACGTGTCAGCCAGCACGCCCAAAAACACTCCCAAAAGCAAGCCATTTTGGGTGAATCTAGCAGAATAGGCAATTTTTTTGCAAATAGTGTGTACATAGTGTTATATTCTGCCTATCTGCACCTTGTATTTTTTGTAATTCATGTGTCGCTTTGTGTAATCTTGCACTACCAATATTACGTCAATAGGATTAATACCACTTTCAGTTTCTCTATTCTACACATTTAATCAAAGAATAATACTGGCAAACAACATTCCATTGTCATGAACACATTTTCAGTGCTTCTCCAGCTCTTCTGCTGTTGCTTGTGTCTGTGCAGGTCCAAGAATGTTTGTGTATCCCTGATTTAGATGTTGTGTAGCATCCGAAAAATATAATATGAGTTGAGGCATATTATATTACTATATATTATATATATATTATATATATATTATATATATATTATATATTATATTATATTACTGGCAGATATGACCCTATAAAGTGAGCTGAGTGAACTAACACCTGCATGATAGGGCTATGACAATGGGACACACCTATAACGTTACCTACTTTACTAAACTAATTAGCTGTTGTTTATGTAGTTGCTAAGCTAATGTAGGGCAAAAAAATTATCTTCCAGTGCAATGAAATAATTTGACTTCCTAATGTCTGAAAATAAGACAAAAACATGGTAAAAAGTAAATTAAAAATATTTTAAATGATAAATACCTCATGAATCATGATACAATACTCTCCTGTATGTGAAAGTAGGCCTACATGAGTCGCTTTTAATAATAAAAAGTATTGGGATCAATTGAACCCATATTTTGCATTATCGTCCACCCCTACTTTGCGCTCATTTTGTCAAGTCTCCGTTGCAAATGATAAAGTGTTCTCAATGGCCCAGCTGGTTAAAGCAATTTTAAATAAAAAAAATTGGTATGGGGAGATTGTCTTGGCACACTTTCGGTCCCTTCGAACCATTTGAGCATCATTTAAATGCCACAGCCTACCTGAGCATTGTTGCTGACCAACCCTGGTCCTGGAGAGCTACTGTCCTGTATCACAGCAGCACTACAATGTCAAACTTGTAGTGTGAACATAGCCAAATTAAGAGGCTGGGCAGAATATCAGAGTAAATGTGGTGTTATGCAACGTTTTATGCGAAATTGGGTGTTAAACCAAGAAGGTTTGTGTATCCCTGATTTAGATGTTGTGTAGCGTCAGAAAAATATAATGTGAAGAAAAGTATGGTAATAATAATACATATAGGTATCACTAAAGTGGAGGAACACACTAGCAGATATGAATATATACCTATAAAGCGGGCTGAGTGAACTAACACCTGCATGATAGAACTATGACAATAGGAATTCAAAACCACACCAATATCATTACCTAGTTTACTAAACTAGTTAGCTGTTGTTTAAGTAGCTGCTAAGCTAATGTAGGGCTGAACTTACTATTATTGTGTCTCGGTTTTGAGATCAGAAATCTAATCACCATATCTTTTTGTCAAAGTAATCTATGACACATTGTTCTTTACAATGCAATATGCTGATCTTTATTCTCCCTTGAGGAAGTATAGGATTCAATACCTTGAAATATAGCAGCCGAAAGTGAGATTTTTTCCCATAAAAAATACTTGCCATTACAATTATTTCCCATAAAAAATACTTGCCATTACATTACTATTTTTTCCCCCTATCGACATATTACAGAGAGCTCACTAATCTAGAACACATTTGTTTTTGAATAATTTATTAATAATACATTTTTGTGTTTATCATTTATTTTATAGGGACATTTTCCAAAGTGAATAGTACCAAACGGCTTTTTGCAAGATATCATACATTTTGGATGGCAAGGTGGTCTTGTGGCATGTGACGGATGTCCATAAGGTCACTGGTTCAATCCCCCAACTCCCAGGGTGAAAGCTTTGTCATCTTGTCCATGAACAGAACAGGTAACCCTTTCTACATAGAAATAGGTCATCTTTACATTATCGAGCTGAAAGCAGATTGTACAGTTGCCTTTCATCATACTGATTATGGCAATATTATTTACATGAACGATTCTACCTCTGTTTTGAAACCTCTTAATACAGTTTATCATAGTGCATTACGCTTTATTACAGGTGACTGTTTTAGCACACATCGTTGCTCTCTGTATCAGAGCATAGGTTGGCCCTCACAAAGATTTGTGCATTTCATTATTTTTGTTTTTAAAGCACTCCAGCATAAATTACCACCATACATTACTTCAGAAGTGCAAACTAGTTTGTACTTACTGCAGAAGAACAAATTATCAAACACGGTTTCAGGGATGGTTAACTCCAGATATACCTGCAATCTCCACAGAGTAAGGTAGACAGACTTTTAGTTTTTCTGCAACAAGATTGTTTTAAATTGATGGAATTAGTACCACTAACGCAATTCAAAAAGATGATAGAGGAATACTTTCATGAAGAATGTGTTTGTATTTCTTGAATAGTGTGTTTATGTTGTTTATTTTTTGTTGGGGGTGTGCTCCTAATACTTTAATTGTTTATAAATTGTGTTGATGCAGGCGGCTCATCCGTAAAAGAGACCTTTGGTTCTCCCCTGCTACAATAAAGATTAAATACAAAAATAAATATGCTGTAAATAAAAATTAATTCTAGGTTTACTTTCCTGGTCAAATAATGGTAAAATAAAAAACATTGGCATTTCTTCATGTATACACATCTGAAAGATTAATAATAATTTACAAATATTAATTGATTTATTTGTTGGGCCACAATTTTTCAGTTACTCTATGTGGACAAAAGAAAAAAGGACTTTGTGCCTGCTTACATCCCCACAATGTCACTGAGAACATTACAGATGAATTTGAAATTGAAGTTTATCATTCATGTCAACAGAAACTCCACTCTTTGGTGCAAGCTGTCACGATCATGTGTTCGTTGTCATGCTCATGGTAAAATGAACTTATCCAATTACTCTTTGCCTAATCAGACTGTTTTGGTTCCCCCCGTCTTCCAGAGGTACTCCACAGTATAAACAGTTCACTTACGCCACGGAGAAAGGGGCCAATCAGTGGAATTATTGTTTTGCTGCTCCAATTTGCCAGCTTCCAGTTCTACCCTGATTGGAATAAAAATGTTCTATTGTCTGCACACTCATTCCATGAACTTAAAGTGAAAATAATGCAATGTGAATCATTTGTGACTGGCCCAAATGTATTCTATATACCAAAAAAGGGTTCAGATTCTTTTTTTGGAATAGATAAAACAGGTGTTATCATTAGATACAATTCTTTTATATACTGGATATTCATATTAGAAGGTCCTTAGCATTCAGCAGAATCTGACCAGTAACCAAAAGCTTGCTGGATGAAATACTTAAGTCAGCAAGGTGAAAAATCTGTTGTTTTATTCCTGAACAAGACTGTTAAAACTAGTTGTTGCTAAAAAATAAAAATGTGTTCCAATTCAACTGATAAATACAGGTTAAGAATTATGCATTAGTGTGACATGTTGACAATATTTATCTAAATAAGAACTCACAACTTTTAAAATATATTTTTTTTGTGAGAAAAATGACTTTAAACTTAAAAAGAACATAATGCTTACTTTTACACAAACACAACAAACAGATAGTGGCCACAGTTTGACCAGGATAACAGAGGAAGGAACTACTGTGTTCTTGCATAAAGTGCACCTGAACCACATTGCTTACCCATTGATCTACCAACAGACATTTACTTTAATTTCCTCTCATCTCAAATTTACATCACACCAGATCCATTCAGGGGTTAGTAACTGGCCTACTATCTATGCATGAGGAAAACGAGAGAAGAAAAAGGACTGAGGAGGGAAATCTCTACAATTAGGACTTTAACGACAGGGTCTGGAAAGGCCTCTATGAAGACGCCACTTATGAGGCTGCGGCGCCACACAAAGCCGCAAGCAAGACTATAAAAAACAAAACAAGAGAATGGGAGAGCGCCTGGCTTCAGGAGTCAAGTCTATCTTGCAATTAACATTTTACAACTTCGTTTTAAATACTGTATGTTTTGAAGAGACCATTAGCAGGTGTGCCTCTATTGACAGAACAAAGAGTGTTATCTTCTTAGGACCTGAGTGGCTTAACAATACTCTGACCAGAGGCCAGCCAAGAACAATGCTGTCTATTAGACAAAACATTGCCTCTGGCAATAGTCACCTGATAGGACTCTTTAAGGTTAAAGTACCAGTGGGAGCCCCTCATCGCCTAACATGCTCTATTGTTAAAGGCCCAATTCAGCCATTTTTATCTCAATATCAAATAATTTCTGCGAAACAATTAAGTGCCTTACTGTGATTGTTTTCAAATCGATGGTCAAAGTGGCTTCTTTTTGAAGGGTCTGTGTGGGAAGGGGAAAATTTGGTTTGGAACGCTCTGTTTTATTGGTCTAACTGATTGATTGCCTGTTGATGTCACCACAGCCCCACCTACAAAAAAAGTACAAAAACCATAAATCATTTTTATAAGTTCAGTGTATTACTCCAACATGATTTTGTGTAAATATCCTGTATAAAACAAAGGAAAATCCCATTGTTGAATGATTCTACCTATTATAGCATCTGCAATTTAGATTTTCATTCCATAGGAACTAGTACAATTTACTGCCATTAACCATGACATGTATGACAAGGTATTTCATTTTTTGTTGCAAATACGTTTATACTATATACCACTTTTTTCTCTGGTGCTGACACAAACCAGAGCGATATCTGTCTGAACAAGCTATATATTCAGTATGTGTTGGGAAAACACTTGAATCAGTGTATAGTCTGAGGGGCTGTTGTCATTACTTTTCTGTCAGGTACATAGACAAGGAGAGATAGAAATGTGCCACAGATCAATACCGATCAAACTGCTGTCTCAGGCAATGCTACCTGGAAAGGATATGTGGTCAACATAATTTAGTCAAATTACAGTATTCATGCTTCCGAACTTCCTGTGCATGTTTTCACATGTAGGAGGGAAGAGCACATCTAAAGCGCGCACATTCCTGGCCCTGCTTTTAAGATGTTCTATACAAACCTTGTACCGCAATTCTCTTAGCATTCAAAGTAATAAAAGCTACTTTATGAGTCTGTCAGGAAAAGCACATCTTGGATGTCTTCCCTGCATAGAAACAATGACAATGCAGACTAGATTATTCACGGATATTCTGTAAACATATACACTTCATTAAACAAATGAAGAAAATAGCAGACTTTCATGTAGGATTAATCTTGTTTCAGGTCATTTTGTTTTTCTACAGCTTGCTAAAATGTTAAATACATCTGTGCCTTACAAAACAGTTGCAAGAAATTACAAATTGTTTGTACATTTCAAAGACATCTTGTTTTTGACAGGAGCCCATATTTCAGAATTCATTGTAGAGAAAATGACAGTGTTTCATCTTATGTATATCAGCCCGCCAGGTATCACCAATTTCAATTTCATCTTCTGCCAATTGCAGTCCATCCAAACCCAACCTATGTATCAAATGTGTATCCTTTCAGCAATATTTTTGCCACTAAAAATAGGCACCAATGTAAAGAGCTGACATCTGACTGGGAAGATAACCTCTCACTGATATTTATGCAGTGGAAGAATGAATGTACCGGGGAGGCTCCAGTTTTCATTAACTCTGATAGACAATAATGGTGTTCATTCCGTTTTCATTTAAGTCTCCTCAGTCAATTTTTTCTCACCCTCTCTCAAGCCAGTGGGTCTGAGAGCGCCTTGATTGAAAGAAACCATCATATGCACATCACTGTTGTCCCACATCATTCAGAGAACAAACCTTTTTAGATCCTTAACTACCGTAGCGCTACTGATTGCATAGGCACCAGCAATTTCCTAACCAACCGCCACCTGAACAATGATGTGTTTCAGCTTTCAGGCCCTCCAGCCTTTGAAAGGTGAGTCATTTCACAGTTTGGAACGAGATCTCCATAGCAACTCCTCTTTGAGAGGTTTAGAATCACCATCCAATAATTCTATGATCATCGGGCCCAGCCATTCCCAATGGTTCTTTTCACCGCAGACAGGGAAAGGGGCAGAAGGAGGAAGCAGAACAATTCTCCAGTCTATTTCAGGCTATTCATCTGGCAGGCCCATTAGAATTCAAAACATTTCGACCTTCAATCACAGAGCATGTTATCTGAAGCTGCGGTGATCTTCAGTCAAGATGGGTAGACATTTTAGTCTAATCACCCACGATGAGTGGAGGCTGACAAAAACTCTTCGTTCTGGCAGAATCAAAATGTTCATTTAAACGGTGTGACAGTGTAGCTCAACACAGCCCACCGACACTGGAAGCGGATTCTGGTAAATAGAGCAAACTACCTTGGATCTGCTCAGCCTCTTTCAGAAATCACACCACTCTGTAAAACAGCAGATGATATAAATTCAGGAGCTCACACGACATGCTGGATTTATTTTTTAGCTTGTGCTCTAATATAAATAGGAATTAACTTATACTAGAACTATTACTCTGCTTTGCAAAGAAACTCTGTATTTAAATGTTTAATGATGTGATGTTTGTAGAATACTTAAAATATGTAAAGAAGATGGAGTCAGTTTTTTAATTATAATTTAGCGGAATATTCTAAATACTTTGAAGTATTTTGCAATAACTTCAGATTTCTCAAAAAGTGATCAAATAGAAAAAGTTAAAGTACGTTCTTGTCCAGAAAGATGTACCTCTTCAACAAAGTAAAGAATGACACATCACAACAATTTCTGTGGAGGACTGGCAGCCCACTAAATAGTCATGTTTGTGAATGACTATTCACAGCTATTAGGAGGATACAGTCCATTGCCAATTCATTATGCTGTCATCAAGTAGTTTTCTTTCCATCATAAATTGTATTTTATGTTATCAATAGATGTTTCTGTCAATAAGTCTCCCCCCCCCCCGAAGAGGCACAGATAATGCTAGCATCTAAAGGTCAGAAGGGGGGTTGTCATAAAAATATGGAAAAAACATGCTGAGTGTACTGTCTACATCCTGGGAGTCACATGATCTCTCTACACACCTACACCAGGAGGCCCTTCAGACTGTCAGGCTCACGTTCACCCCTTTTTCTCCTGTTTCCATCTGGCATCAATTGAAAGAAAACCAATGCAATGCTACCAATACCTGGGTTTGTGTTAAGTTAAATGTCATGTTTAATCATTTTTTATAAGAAATGCAGAAATACCTAAAATTATTGTAGCAGATTGAATCACTTTTGCTACTTCCACATTGAAGGTATATTTGAGTTATTCCTGGCGCTGCCTGTTTCTGCTGGTTTAAGGAGACTCTTGTTTAAACATAGTATGCAGGTGTTCAAGGCATGCAATTAGAGTAAAAAGAGTGTGAGCCAAGAAAAACAGATGTTTTCCAATTGACTGACCACATCCAGTCTCTGTGGATGAATGTACTACCACTGCTTTGGGTCATGGACATTATTGACTCACTAGTATACAACCATGGTACCAGACTTTAGTGTACAAATAAAGTACTAGACTATTTATTATGCTAGCAGACTATTTAGTATACAACTACAGTACCAGACTATTTAGTATACAACTACAGTACCAGACTATTTGGTATACAACTATGGTACCAGAGTATTTAGTATATAACTATGACACCAGAATATTTAGTATACAACTATGGTACCAACTATTTAGCATACAGATATAGTACCAGAAATTCAATATACAACTATAGTACCAGACTACTTGGTATAAAATAAAGTACCAGACAATTTAGTATACAAATATATTAGCAGACTGTTTAGTATACAATTATGGAACCAGACTATTTGGTATACAACTATGGTACCAGAGTATTTAGTATATAACTATGACACCAGACTATTTATTAATCAACTATAGTACCAGACTATTTCGTATACAACTATAGTACCAGAATATTTAGTATACAACTTTAGTACCATACAATTGAATATACAACAATGGTATCAGACTATTTAGTATACAACTATGGTACCAACTATTTAGCATACAAATATAGTACCAGACTATTTAATATACATCTATAGTACCAGACTATTTATTATACAACTATGGTACCAGACTATTTAGTGTACACCATAATACCAGACTATTTATCATACAACTTTGATACATGTAGCAGACTATTTATTACACAAATATTGTACAAGACTATTTAATATATATCCATGGTACCAGACTATTTATTATGTGACTTTGGTACCAGATTATTCTGTATACAACTATGGTACCGGTCTATTTTGCATAACACTATGGTACCAGACTATTGACAAGCATGACAGCTGTTGGTCTGGTTGTTGTAAAAACGGGGATGTTCATTTTCATAGCTGGAGATGAAACCAGTGGGAATTAAGTCATATGGATGGCATGGTTGCTAGTGAGGGACACAGCCCGAAGAGTCGTAAGGAAGAATGTGTCTGTTTCCGAGTCTCAGGTCTCTGAAACAACGTTGTTCCTGTCACTGCAGAATCACTGGGAGCACTTTCCCTTCAAAGCATTCCCTTGTGAAATCTGGTAACACAAGACATTTTTCAGAATCCACCTTCAGGCTGCATGATGCCCCTTAATAATCTTTGGAAGGATTCACTTAAAGAAATCCAATGTTTATACAAGCTTTTTAAAACCATTATGGGGTTGAGAAATATTTATAACAGGCACTCCATCAGGAGAATTGAGCTACTAGGTCTGAGGTTCTAACACTAGGCTGAAAAGCCTGTTTGACCACTGCCTGGCATCAATAAGGCTACAGCTGAGGTACATTGAGTCAGAGGATGCACTATCTAAAACACCACTATGCCAAAAGCATTAGTGATACTAAAGGAATCTTTTACATTTTATTTTTTTGTTGTCTTTGAATGAACAAAAGGCAATAGTTGAATCAAAACAGATTCCTAGAGACCCTTTCCGCTGTCAAGCTTGCAAACTGATGGGTTTCATAGCATATCTTTGGGAATTTGGCTATACTTCATCTACTCCCTGATAGCGTATGAAAACGAAGGCTTTTTAAAGATAAAGATGAAAACATTAGGTGGTCTATGATGAACATTAGGTGGTCTATGAAACTTCCCTCATCCTACTGCTAGGAGACAATTTCCAGCTCTACACAGCATAGTGCAAGGTTGCAGTGTCACTTTTAAAAATGGGAAGGTCCATCTTCTACCCAGATGTTCAAAATGACGTTCTCACGGGGGTCTTAAAAGTAGCAGGAATTTAACGCTCTTGACAGTATTTTTTGAAGAAATACAGAAGAACAAATAATGTACGGTAGTTCAGTTTAGTCCAATATCTTCAGGGAATACAAGAACATGTAGAAATATTTATTAGCAACTGAAAATAAATGTAAAGTAAAAGCATTCTGTTTCATGCCTGATGTACTGTACAGTATGCCAGAGATTTTACAAACCTCCTTCACTTCATTTGATCAGGATGAAGTCAGTCCTTCAGTTTGACACATAAGCTCTAACAAGCCCACTACTGACACTCACTAAGGCTGCTGTATCCCTTTGGGAGATGCTTAGAAAAACCTGTTTCAAATTTTCAGACACAAACATACCAGTCCAGACTGAAAGAAGTGTTCTCACACCAACCGTATAATCAAGCAATATAAAAGAATTGACTGGAATATTGCAGCATGTACTGTCTAAAAGCAGATAAAACATTTTATAATTGCAAAACCAAAGCGACAATATTTAATGGTCAACTTGTGGAACATACCGCTTACTCTCTGAGGAGTCCGCAGAGTGGAAAACAATGGTATGTCAAAACAGATCATCATAAAATGATTCACATCATTTCATCCATATGAAAGATATGTTTTCTATATACACAACCAAACTAGAAAATTACATTTGCCACTACAAAGACAAGAATTATCACACATAACAACATATAATTTGAAGCAGAATATATAGTGACAAAATACATTTAATTGCATCTTTAAAAAACAATACCTATATGGCAAGAGCAAGGCATTTAAATAGATAGTATATATAAGGCAACTTTAGTACTTTTAAGAACAAAAGGTTAAAACACTGACTTGTTGGAAAAAGTAGTTACTATAAATGTTTTTCTTTTTCCTACTCAGTGCATAATTTGAGCCGGATCCTGACGGAACAGGATCCAGAACCTCTCCGAATTTGTGCAATTTGTTCCGGGACCTATTTTAGCCAGGTCCACTAAATGTCACGCATGATTTTCTATTTCCATCACTGTTTGCCAGCTACACTGTAAATATTCTAATAAAAGTGATAAGAGTTTAATCAAGTTACCTATTGTTTCTCACTAATTAGTTTGACCACTGATATAAGCTGTCATGTATAGTAAAAGCATGCATAGTGTGCTTGAAAACCAGTGTTACCATGTATGTAACAAATACAAATGAAGAAATTAAGACAATAATGTAACAAAAGTTAAGTTAACTTCTGAGAAATGCTGTTGGAAAAACAAGGTAGGCTGTAAAAAATAATTCTGTACACACCTAATTATCATTACTACGGATAAGTTTCATAAATATCCTGCGTAAATTTAAGGAACAAAGATCTCAGTTGAAATTATGCATTGGTTTTTGCTGTACATGTTTCATTGACAGCATCCTACTGTACAAATCAGCCCGAAAATACTTAGGGCCAGTTTAGAGCATCGACTAAATGACTGAAATGGAAAATGAAAATGTAGCCATTCGGAAGGGCTAGCTGACATATGGAGTGGGCTCCAAAGGTATTGACACTGTTGACATAAATTACGAAGCTATATAAGTTTATAAAAACACAATGGCTCAGAGAATATATTCTCTTTCAACACGTTTGTAGATAGCCTGAGGCAGAAAGACAGCCAGAAAACATATTGGAATCCCCCTTTTTGCCAGCTAAATTCAACATTTGGTGTGCATCACAGCACAACTGCATCACAGTGTTCAATCCTGGTCATGGCATTGCCAACTACGTCAGGAGCCCCAGCACGGGGCAGCATGAAATTGATACAGGGCTGCTCTGAGTAGGGGAGTAGGAAGTCGGACTAGTGTTCCTTGCCACATCACCCTACAGCGACTCCTTACGTGCAGATTGTCAGTTCAATCGCAGTAATATAGTTGGTAAATGTGTAACCCTTCCACAGTAATATAGTTGGTAAATGTGTAACCCTTCCACAGTAATATAGTTGGTAAATGTGTAACCCTTCCACAGTAATATAGTTGGTAAATGTGTAACCCTTCCACAGTAATATAGTTGGTAAATGTGTAACCCTTCCACAGTAATATAGTTGGTAAATGTGT
>JACXGM010028819.1:0-13906 GCA_016801145.1 Umbra pygmaea | reverse complement strand
TGCAGGGCCCTCATTGTGTCTCACCACTCTGCAGGGCCCTCATTGTCTCTCACCAATCTGCAGGGCCCTCATTGGCTCTTAGCCAGGAAAACAAGTTGCTAGGAAACACCAGGATGTTGTTTGATAGTCCTGTGGTTGTCCTTAGCTGGATAGACAAGTCTGATGGTGTGTAATCCCTTGATTCCGTTACAGTGTCTAATGACAACACTTTGCTTGAATGTAATAGTATTCCATTTCATTATCTCACTGCTACTGTTTATTACCTTCTAATTACATAATGGGCTTGTCTTGCCTGGCTGTGTTTTGGTGGAAGGGGTGGTGACATGCAGGGTGACAGTACCCTCTCTGCGTGTGATTGATGGCTTTCAGGACTGATCCCATCTACCTAGTGCAGTGTTGATATAGTTTAAAGCTCTTTTCCCTGCTGGCTGCTTATGGCAGTAATCCATCAGTTAAACCCAATGGGCCAGGTGTTCCTGGCTAATGTCCCCATTCACAGCATATGATGTCGCCTCACTGACGCGCTAGCGATAAGCGTGTGGGAGATGGATGCGTGCAAGTGTGTACATGTATGATTGCGTTTAGATGCTTTTGTGCGTATATGTGTTGTTGTTTTCTTTTTAAGACATTTATTTGGGCTGTTTTTATTATTTTTACATCGAATCGTCGCCACGATTCAAAGTATTTTCTTCAGACGATTGTAACAACACCCTGGGCTTCCTCTGTCAGCAGGTAAGGGGGCGGTCCTTTATGACTCCCAGACCCCAGTGTGCCCTGTGTGTCACTCTGTGCTACAGCCAGGCGAGCTCCAGGGACACGCTGAGCTTGAGCTAGCCAGGCTGGCACAGATACCGGTCAGGTAAGCATGAGATGTTTTGCTCTTTTCTGGTCTAACATTCTTCCCTCCCTCCCACCTTCTCACTCTCTCACCAACTCTCTCTTCCCAGCTCTATCCCTCCCTCCCCCCATGCTGTCTGTGTCTCTTTCTCTCTCCATTATTTCCCTCTCAACCCATCTTGCTTTCTCTCTCACCACTTAATTTTGCGGGCAAGTTTAGTGCTTCCAGGTATGATTGTGATTATTACATTTTTCCCAATTACCAACACACTAGAATTTGTACTATAACTATGAGCCATGTAATCAACCCTTTTGTTTATACACTCACAAGCCTTTATTCACCTGTTTTGAGACAAAACCTCTGCATCACAGAAAGTATCGTGAGTGTTTACAGTTTTGAGAAAATGCAGTACACATTCAGGAAATGTGTGTTAGCAGATGTGAAATACTGTAATTTTTACAGACATCTGGAGGGCTCCTCTGTCATATTTCTATTCTCTTTTGTCACTGAAGTGGGATGTTTACAAGCTGCCTCATTGTTCTCAACATATTTCATTAGGACTCTTGTGCCCCAGGCGACACTTCATATGTCTAGGCCAATATAATGCCTCCGTAATGCCTGTTCGCAGCCGCCATAATCATGAAACGTGCTCAAACCCACGCAGACACACACCCACGCAGAGGCACGCACACACACTCTACCTGCTTAGGCCTCATGAATGATTTGTTCAATAAAGACATTACAGTTTAAATCTGCTTAACGACCATGCTGAGGACAATAATGGCTTCCAATTGAACGTGGCCCTTGGTTAGTGTGAGTGTGTGTGTGTGTGTGTGTGTGTGCGTGCGTGCGTGCGTGCGTGCGTGCTTGCATGCATGCGTGCGTGTACTGTGCATAGTATAATAGCTGTGATATTACTGTAGGTTCTCTGTACCTCTGGCATGGGTATAAGCAGATATAAGTGTCAATGTTTAGTATTGTGTGTCCTGCTTTCTGACTGGGCTTTGTGTTTCTTCTACAGTGTGAAGTCAGTGCAGAGGGACCGAACGTCAGACGCACCCAAGGTGAATAGAACCATTATTTCCCACCCATACTTGTTCAAACACACACACATACACACACACACACACATTTTTTTCTATCTTCGTGGGGACCTTAGAACATGGACCTAAAAATCCATGTTCCCTATTTCGTGGCCCTAAACATAACCCTAACCTTTACCCTAACCCTAAGCTTAATCATACCCTTACCCTAACCTTAAACCTAAGCTTGGAATATTGCCTAACCCTATCTCTAAACCTAATCGGTAATGCCTGAACCTAATAGTAACCCATATTCCCCATGAGGTCAAATTTGTCAAGTTTTGTATGGATGTGGGGCCATCAGGGACCCATAAACATACATAAACATGACCGCTGCTATATTGTTTCCTAGGCATCAACAAATATGTCTCTTAGAAAGAGAAGCTAAAAAGAAATTCTGACCTGACAAACCAAAAAAATTGAATGTGTAAAATGTGGTCCTGGACAGGCATCCTGAGAACAGGCAAAACAAAATATTGAAAACCATGTGGTTCAAATCCTGAATGCTGATTGGCTGAAATCCTTTGTATTTGGCACTTTATAGCGTATGTGTATGACAAAACATTTTACAGTTTCATATTGACTTATGCTAAAGCTCAAAATGGCTGCAGTATAAGCTCGGCAAAGAATATCAAAGGATGATACCAAGAGTTTAGTGATGTCAGTGACTCACTGCAAATTCCTTACAAAGGATTTGTGACTAAATAAGCTTTTATACTTCTTGCTTGAAGCTGAATTGTTGTAATACTTATGCTCGAATAAAATAGGGTGATGGACACTGAAAATGCTGTAATTCCTAGTTGGTAAAACATACTAGTTGGTTGAAACAGATACAGTAGAAATAAAAG
Organism: Umbra pygmaea; assembly: GCA_016801145.1. Classification (NCBI taxonomy): domain Eukaryota; kingdom Metazoa; phylum Chordata; class Actinopteri; order Esociformes; family Umbridae; genus Umbra; species Umbra pygmaea. Next base: position 11,138 of record JACXGM010028819.1, on the reverse strand, counting down.
TTGACAGTTTGTACTCTTGCATCTTATTCATCTTTTAATCTTATTTTCATGTGCCTTAAGTATACTGTACATTTTTTACTTTACTGGCTCAATGTGGAGGACACTGTATGTCACGAGCTGTGGTGTAGGTGGAGGGAGACTGGAGGCAGTAGATGTAGTTGATAGAAAAGATAGTCTGTTTAATTGACAAGCCAGAAACATACAGTACGTATGCAGGTAACCAGCTGAAGCGAGAGCACAACGAGTATGCCTATGTAGCCTACGTGCTCTTAACAACGGCACGGACACTTACAGCTAAACATAAAGGTACAGAGTGTATGCATAACTTCCAAACTTCAAACAGCACTCTTGTCACAACTTACTTCCGTGTAGTTCCTGGATAGCCTTCAACACAACGTTACTACATAATGCCCATAACGTAAATCAATGACCAACATCTCTCTCTAGTCTGGGCAGCCTATATGTAGAAAACGTAACTCACTAATAGAACACGGCTAAATGTAATCATTAAGCAACAGATCTACGAGATACCAGCCTAACCTAAATTAAACCCTATCGTAGCCACAACCCAAACTAGAGAGGTGTCACAACCACTTAAAGGGACATTCAACATATTTGAACCAAAACTACAATGCAATGCATTTAAACACAAATGTTCTCAGTTCATGTACGCCAGCCCACACTGGGCTGGGCGTTACACTGTATAATTACTGGATGTAAATAATAACATATTTTAGCTCCTTTTTAGTTACCAATGCCTGTAACACACAGAGAACTTGACATATTTTCTTTTATACACAGTCTCTCTCACTATCTCTCCATATTAAACGTGAGGGTGGGGCACCAAACTCTCCCCCCCGCCCATCTGAAGACCCTCACTCAGACAGATACCAGGTAGGTGCTTCAGTACACACACACACACACACACAAAAACACACACACAGACACTCATTGATGAGCCTGGATTTAACCTGACAACAGTGAGAAGGGGAAGAAACGTCATTGGCCACAGGGCTATTGTCAATGTACCAGGACAACGTGGGGGTAACAATACCCTTTGTGCTGCCATTACACTGAATGGTGTCCTCCACCACCATGCCAACTTGGGTCCTTACAACACTGACCTAATTCTTACATTTTTAGACAGCTTAAACAATATTATCACAGCAGCAAACCAAGGGGACCAGATGCAATACATTGTCATCTGGGACTATGTAGCTTTCCATCGTTCTGCTCTGGTCCAAAACTGGTTTTATCAACACCCACAATTTACAGTTCAATACCTTCCACCATACCCCCCTTCCTAAACCCCACCGAGGAGTTCTTCTCAACATGGCGGTGGAAGGTTCATGATCTCCGGCCCTAAGTCCAGATGGCCCTCATTCAAGCTATTGAGGAAGCATGTGATCAAATTGAAGCAGCATCCATACAAGGGTGGATTCGTCCCTCCAAAAGATTCTTCACACATTATCTTGCAAATGAAAATATAGCCTGTGGCCAGATCCAGCTAGGCGGATAGATGTTTAGCATTTTTTTATTCAGAACTGAACTGGATATGTAATTTATGTTACAGTATTACTATAAGCTTACAGTACAATGGTACGTTCAGTAATACTGTATGAAAACTGGAAAATGTTTTGTTATGAATGTTTTGTTGAAATGTTTAGTATTGACTGACTTGAGTACATGAAAATAAATAAATATTTTCATTTGTGTGCACAATTGGTGTCATGTGGTGTAGTTGAATTTATTTTTACACATTCTCTGTGTTAATGCTAAACGTCTTTTAGGTTGAGCACAGGAATGTTTAACTGATTCAAACCGAATCCGACCATACGATGGTTGTGTTTATGTTATGACAACAAAATAAGGTTTTTATAAGACACTGTATAGTTTTGACAAAAGTGTTCTATTTTGCAAATGGTCTGACGTGTTGTGCTACTTTTGTGTAGTGTGTGATGGGGTGTGAAAAACCGGGCCCTGCTTTCAAATGATCTGAGGTGTTGTACTACTTTGGTGTAGTGTGTGAAAAACTGGGCCCTGCTTTCAAAATTGTGCTTAAGCAATTGAGAAAAACTATAACCAGTATGACTTACAGTGAATAAATGGACATCCCCCTGGAGCAACTTCTGGCTTTTTCCCATTACAGCACCGCACTGCGTCAGGCCACACCCATTAATGGTATGGATGTCCACCCACTCTCAATGTCAATGCATGGATTACAACACGGTCAACCAATGTGGCTTGTATCTTGTCTGATAACTGTGGTCCGCCTCTTCTTTGATTACATCCCTCCTCCAGGTCTTCCTCTCCTTATACCTCTTCCTCCGTGGGCTCACCCTCTCATCCTCACTCTTCCTCTTCTTCTTACTGCAACCTTGCATTCCATTTTTATTGAGGATAGGTAAACTTACATGTTGCCTTTTTTGATAGTTCTTTTACGGGTGATTTGTGTGTTTCCAATTAGGCACCTAAGTGTTTGTGCACCTGACGAACATGTTTGATCAATTGGTTCACACAGTAGGTGTGGTATTGTGGATGGCAGTGACTCAAAATTGCACAGCAGTTACATTATGTTAGATTTCTGTTACTATTGTAGAGAACTGTGTTTAGTGTTTTTTAACATGTTTGAGGATGATAATGTTTTTATTGTTTTAAAGATCTGGGCTGAAATTTTGCTCCTTGAGTGTCAGGTTTCACTAACTGTGTGTTCATTTAAATTTTAGTGTGTAAACAATTGTAAAAAACAGTAAAAAATATCTAAACATTTTCACCAGTATGGCTCACACAACAACAAAAAAAGATTTTGGTGTCTTTGGCCAATTTACTGACACAATAACTAGGTTTTGAAGCATGAATTACATTAGTAAATATTTTGTGTGAGTTATTACATTTTGCAGACATGCAACAGAGTTGTGATGTCCAATCAAACAGTTATGACATTTGCAATTAAGTAAGTAAAATTTATTTATACAGCGCTATTCACAGACAGGGTCACAAAGTGCTTTACAATGTGCATAGACAGTAAAACATAGTCGAAACATAGTCTAGTTAAATACAACAGCTAAAACTAACAATACATAACAGAATTATGTTGGCAAGATAAGCAGGGGCCTGACCATGTAGAGCCCTATAGGTTATGGTGAGAATTTTGAATTGGATTCTGTAGGTTACAGGAAGCCAGTGAAGGGAGCAGAGTAAAGGGGTGATATGGGTACGCCTGTTTGATTTAGTGAGTAACCTAGCAGCAGCATTTTGAATGGATTGCAGGCGGTGAAGGACAGATTTGTTTAGTGAGGAGAAGTGTGCATACAATAGTCAATGCGGGAGGAAATGAAGGCATGTATGAGCATCTCCAGTTCCGACTGAGAGACCACAGCCCTTAATTTGCTAATGTTACGAAAAAACATGATTTGGTCAATGATTTAATGTGAGTTTCAAAAGATAGGGATTTGTCAAATGTCATGCCAAGGTTCCTTAGACTAGGTCGGACCGCAGATGACAACGGCCCAAGGTTCTGCTTAATCAGAGGGATAGCGCTGTCTGGCGCTATAATTCAAACCTCTGTCTTATCTGGGTTCAGCTGCAAAAGGCTTTCAGCCATCCAGCTGTTTATGGCGTCTATGCAGTCAATGAGCCTTGTAAGTTTAGATGTTTTTTTTTGCTTGAAGGTAAAATGAAGCTGAATGTCATCTGCATAAAAGTGATAAGAGATGTTAAAACTGCAAATAATCTTACCCAGGGGCAACATGTATAAAGTAAACGATATGGGGCCCAACACTGAACCCTGTGGAACACCACAAGACAGGGGCGATGATGCAGAGTGGAAATCCCCAATAGAGACATCAAAACTTCTGTCTGAAAGATACGATGTAAACCAATCTAGGGCCACTCCTGATATGCCCACCCATTCATTTAATCTCTTAGTCATGATATGGTGGTCGACTGTATCGAAGGCAGAACTGAGGTCTAGAAGAACTAACAATGAGCAAAGACCTACATCTGAGACCATCTGAAGGTCATTATGGACTCTCACCAGAGCGGTCTCAGTAGAGTGTCTCTTTCTAAAACCTGACTGAAATTTGTCATACAGTTCCATTCAATTAGTTCAAGTACACACTTTTGAAAAAAACTACCCACATTTTTTTGCCAAAAACGACACATTCTTTAAAATAATTAATAATGTTTTGAAGGTGTTTTTAACTGTTTTGGAAACAGTGTGTTAGCATTTGGAAATGTGTGAATTCAGCATTGACTGATGCTTTTCTTGCAATTGAAATAAAATTACTATATGCAAAGATACTGAACAAATAAAGGAGACTGAAGCAAATTTCTGCATTTCTGACTCAGTCTTGTATACTTTACTAAGTGAAAAGGTATGATTCTTAGTCTTTATGCGAAAATGATAAAAAATTTGCAAAAACCCAATTATTAACACATTATGTAATGTTTTACTTTGTGAATTTAATTTATTTTGAAAATATACACTAATTTCAAATCTGATGATTGCAACCCCACTCCAAAACATTTGGGCCAGTCTACTGTTTACCACTGTGTAACATCACCTTTTCATTTAATATCACTTATTAAGCATTTGGGCACTGAAGACACCAGTTGGTTCAGTTTAGCAAGCGGAATGTTACCCCATTTATCCACTATGCATGTCTTCTGCTGCCTAACTGTAGACTTCGTTGCCTTATGTCACACATTCTCAATCAGAGACAATTCCGGACTCCAGGCAGACAATGCTAGCACCCATACTCTCAGCTTACAAAATCATGCGCTGGTAAGCAGAATGTGATTTGGCGTTGTCCTGCTGGAAAATGCAGGGATGTTCCTGGAAGAGACGACACTTGGATGGCAGCATATGTTGCTCCAAAATGTTTATATATATTTCTGCATTAATGGTGCCCTCACAGATATACAAGTTACCCATGCCATTGGTATTAACACCCCCATACCATGACAAATGCTGGGGTTTGGACCTGATGCTGATAACAGCATGGATGGTCCTTTCCCTTTGGCCTGGAGAACACGATGGCTGTTTTGTCCAAAAACGATTTGAAATGTTGACTTGTCGGACCACAAAACACAATTCCACTGTGCTACTGTCCATCTCTGATTTTTTTATTTTATTTAACCGTTATTTAACCAGCTGGGCACATTTTCTCATTTGAAACGGTGACCTAGCCAAGATAAAAGGAAGGGTGCAAGATGACATTAAGTTACACATGAATTACACACATTAAACATAAATTACACAGGATGGATAAAAACAAAAGAAATACAGGGTGCGGAAGTTCAGAGTAAACGATGTAAGTACATGTACAATTAGTGCAACAGAAGTATGAATTAGAGAGGTAGATTAATTGGTATGAAAGTGGCAAGGCAAAAACAATGGAATATTTAACACTTGAGCATAACTGTGCAAATGGCTATTGTGCAAATGACAAAACAATAAATAAGATACTGTACAGATTTATGCATGCAAATGCACCTTCGGGCAAAACTAAGGCACTAGTTCAAGAATGGGCAGAGGTAGTGTGCGTGAGAGGGGAGTGTCACCATGTGCAGTGATCAGTTAGAAGCTCTGACAGTCGTGATTTAAAAGTGGGGAGGGAGACGGTGTTCAAGTGTTTTCCAAGTTTTTTGTAGTTTGTTCCAGTCATTAGCTGCTGCGAACTGGAATGAGTTTTGGCCAAAGGAGGTTTGGGCTTTGGTGTGATTAAGGAGCTGTTCCTGCTTGAGCCAGGTTATGGGTTGGAAATGGTTTAGAAGAGAGTTAGGTATAGAGGGGTTTTGCGTAAAAGTGATTTGTAGATGAGGTGATACTAGTGGGTCAGACGTCGAGTGTAAAGGTCACAGTGGTGGGTGTTAAATGGTGCATTGATGACAAACTGGATGGCACTGTGATAGACTACTGTATGTCTACTTTTCTCAGGAGGGAGATAGAGGCATTTCTGTAAATTAAATCACTGAAGTCTAGGATTGATAGGATAGTAATTTTTATTAGGGCGTGTTTGGCAGCATAGATGAAGGAGGCCTTGATGCAGAATAGAAGCCAATCCTAGATTTAATTTTGGATTGTAGATGTTCACGATGGGACTGAAATGAAAGTGAATAATCAAACCTAGGTATTTGTAGGTGTTCACGTATTCTAGTTTAGACCCATCCAGAGTGGAGATGCTAGTTACGCTGGAGGATATGGGTAGTGTACGGTTGAAAAGCATGCATTTGTATTTGCTGGAGTTTTTGAGCAGTTGAATGCCACGGAAGGAGAGTTGAATTGCATCAAAGCTCTTTTGGAGGTTTGTTAGAACAGAGTCCAAAGCAGGGTTGGATGTGTATAGAATGGTGTCACCTGCATAGAAGTGGATCATTCGTATTCACAAAGAAGAGTGTCAGACCAAGAATCGAACCCTGTGGCACCCCTATAGAGACATCCAAGAGTCCAGATGACAGACCCTCATATTTAACAAATTGAACCCTGTCAGAGAAGTAGTTGGTAAACGAATTGAGGGAGTTATTTGAGGAACTGAGGCTATTAAGCCATCCACTAAGAATGTGATGATTGACAGAGTCAAAAGCCTTGGCCAGGTCAATAAAGATAGCTGCACAGTAATGTATTTTATCAATGGCTGTTATAATTATATATGAAATATATATTAAATATAAATATAATACAATTTAAGACCTTGAGTGTAGCAGAGGTGCAGCGATGACCAGCTCGGAATCCTGATTGCCTGATCCTGAGGGTCTGTAACAGTTAGGGTCAAGAGAGTCCCCCCCCTTTGAAAAGGGGAATGAATGTGGCTGCTTTCCAATCTTCACGGATTTCTGAAGATACTCTATGAGAGAGAGTTTAAACAAGCTAGCAATGGGAGTTGCAATGATTGCAGCAGAGAGTTTTAGGAAAAACGGGTTCAGGTTATCTAGCCCAGGTGATATGTAAGGGTCTAGATTTTGCAGCTCTTTCAGATCATCAGCTGAATGGATTTGGTTGAAGGAGAAAAGAGTGGGGCTAGGGCGTAGTGCAGTGGAAGAGGTGTTCTTATTCTCCAGAAATTCTTATACACTTCACAGTGTCCCAGATCTTTTTAGAATTGGTGCTACAGGCTGCGAATTTCTGTTTAAACAAGCTAGTCTTGGCATTCCTGACTGACAGTGTGTACCGGTTCCTTACTTCCTTGAAGAGTTGCATGTCCCACAGATTTTTTTAGGCTAAAACAGGATCTTTCCAGGAAGCCCGGGCCAGTTCAATTAGTAAGGCCTGTTCTCTAAAGTGTTTTAGAGAGCTTTTAACAGTAATGTGGGTTGGTAGTTTGACTACTGACCCATAATGGATGCACGCAATGATGCAGTAATCACTAAGGTCCTGGCTAAAGACAGTAGGGGTGTATTTTGAGGACATGTTAGTTAAGATAATATCTATAAGGGTGCCCTTGTTTGCTGTTTTTATTTTGTAACTGGTAGGCTCATTGACTATTTGTGTTAGACTATTTACATTTAGATTTTAAATTGGCTGGAATGTTGAGCATGTCCCAGTGTAGATCACCTAACAATAGGAACTCAGAGGATAAGTGGGGGGCGATCAGTTCACATAGGGTATCTAGGGCATAGCTGGTGGCTGAAGGGGGTCTGTAACAGGCAGCAACAGTAAAGGACTTATTTCTGGAAAAACGTTTTATAGTACTAGTTCAAACTGTTTGGACACAGACTTGGATAGGATAACAGAGCTCTGTAGGCTGTCCTTACAGAAGACTGTCTTGACAAAATATTTTATAGTGCGGGATGGATATATCAAATGTCTAAGCCAGGTTTCAGACACAGCTAGGATATCAGGGTTGGCTGAGTGTGCTAAAGCAGTGAATACATTGATTTTAGGAAGTAGGCTTCTGGGCCCGTATTCATAAAGAATCTTAATGCAAAGAGTAGCTCCTAGTGAGAAAATTCTAAGAAAATTCTTAGAAATGTGGGCGTTTACTCTTAAAATTAAAAAAAATCATAGTAAAGAAAAAAGTAATTCAGAAAGCATTTTAACTCTTAAAAGAGGTCCTAAGTCCAAAATTGGTAGGAGTACAGACGAGGACTTTTAAGAGGCTTAAGAGTTCCTTCAGTAGAGGAGAAAACGGCAGAATTACGAAGAGGGAGAAGAAATGCGTTGCAGACAATGGATGATAGTGAGTCAATAAGAAGCTATAGATTAGATCGTGCAGGGATCATGTTTGTGACCGATCTTATTTAGAGACACGCTAACATCTCAGACACAGCGCAGAAATGTCATAGTGCCAGAAAGGAAAGTAATCACTACATTACAATATTTGGCAACTGGGAAAATGCAACAATGTAGCAGTGATGACTTGGGTCTGTCACAACCTTCTGTAAGCAGAGTGATCACACAAACAATTACAGCACTTTCAGAACCTCTTATTGTGTCGCAGTTCATTTCCTTTCCACTGGACATTCCCACCTTGCAAGCATAAAAAACTACATTTATGAATATAGCAGCCTTGTTGTCGGAGTAATTGATGGAACCCACATCCGAATTATTCAACGTGATCTCCGAAATACGTGTTACTACCACGGACACTTAACTTCAAACTCTGTGGCAGTTTCACGGAATGGCCGAAAATTCTGTGAAACTGCCACGGATCCTTAACTTCTAAATCCGTGACAGTTTCACGGAATACTTAAATGCGCTCAGTTTTTTCCTTCTTGGACAACCAACCAATCACAGTCTTCAAAAGATTGTGTCATACATAGCAACGGGGTCAGCCCCGCCTCCTCACTAAGATAAGAGTTTTTGTCTTTTCCTTGCTCAGAGTTGCTCTTAGATGGGTCTGGAATCGATCTTAAGCTAAGACTCCTACGTTAAAGTTTTTAAGCTAAATTAGGAGTTTTCTAAGAGGATTCTTAGAATCTTTATGAATACGGGCCCTGATGTTTACATGCATGAAACTGAGGCTTTTACGGTTACAGAAGTCATTAAATGAGAATACATGAGGAGTTTGGGTATCAGTAGGGGCTATATGGCCTGGTTATAACTCTACACCCCCAGCGGAGCAAAGGAGGAGCAGGATGAGTGATTGGTTAATGGCTTTAAGATCTGGTTGTTTAGGGCATTTGGGAAAGTGAAAAAGGGGAGAGGATTTCGGGACATAGTAAAATAGATTTAGATCTTTAAGGGTAGACAAGTTAGTAAGTGCACTGCGCATGCACACAGGGCGTGGGTTCGATGCAGAAGCCTGGCAGATAACTAGCAAGTGATGGTACCATGCTATGGATGTTGGTCTACTGGCAATGGTCAGTCCAACAGGTTGCAGGTGGCCCATAGATTAGTGAGGGTCTGGTGAGCAGCTATTACAGAGAGTTGTTTGAAGATTTGAGGTCCAAGGAGATGGGCAAAGATTACCTGCTATGCCGATAACACCGATTTTGTTAGCAGTCCAGGACTAGCAGTTGATGGGTAGCAGATGTTAAGCCTGTGGTAGTATAGAAGGATTGCATTGAAGGAGAACGTTGACAGGCTAGTCGTAATGGAATGGTGAAGCTCCGGGTCGACAGCAAATTTGGAGTATCTAATTTCGTCGGCCAACTGTGAGGTAGGTAGTGCTCAATGCTATGTGCTTAGCTAGCTAACAATGTTTATTAGCTCCACTAACAATGGAGTTAGCCGATGTCGGTAGCGGCTAGTAAGCCATAATGTTCCGGAGAGTGAGATGAACAGTGTAATCCATTAGGTAGTCCAATAGCACTGAATTGATGGTACGCTGTGCAGGCTGGCTAGCCAGAGTTGTATGGGATTATATGCTGGCTGTGGATGCAGTGGCGAATGGTGTTGACTAACAAAGATTTACCAAAGTATTCCCTGAGCCCATGTCGGGATACCCATTACAGACTCATATTGGTTTTTCAGACAGTGACATCTGAGGGATCGGAGATCACACGCATTCAGAGGTTTTCTTTGGCCTTGCCCTTTATGCACCAAAAATCGTCCAGATTCCTTGACTTTATATTGGGCACTGTAGAAGGTGAAATGCCCAAAATCTTTTTGGGCAGCAGCGGGCCGTGCAGTGACATTTGGGTATACACTGGCATTCTGCCAGCAACACTAAAAATGCCTTCACAGGTCCGGTATAAGGAGAAATCCTCAAAATAAAAGCCTGTCAAATGCCATTATCTACATGTTAGCAACTGATGGTCCAGTTCGGCTGCAAATAATAAGTGGTAGACTCTATATGGGTTCATCGGAGCCGGAGATATCACACATCAAAGTTTTAGACTTTTTTTCCTCACTATGTTTATATATGTTTGTTACAAACATAGCTATATATCCCTTCAAGAAATTGTTGGTCTTGTGCAGGATGATGTCCTATTTTCACTTCCTAATTCCAGTTTGTAATGTTCTTAGTAAAACAAAGACAGTCTAAAAATGTTGAGGTGCTCCAATGAACCCAAATAGACAACCATCACACTCATTATTTGCAGCCGAATCACCTCTTTCTAACGGTACCAGACAATCGTTGCTAGCATGTAGGGTTCATGAGATAATTGCGTGTGATGGGCTTTTATTTTGAGGATTTCTCCTTATACTGGACCTGTGAAGGCATTTTTAGTGTTGCTGGCAGAGTGCCAGTGCATACCCAAATGTCACTGTACAGCCGCTGCTGTTTTTTGGGGAAGGTTGTTCTTAACCTCTTCATCCCCAAGCATTTTTTCTGGTTTTGAAAGAAATAAAACATGCCCACATCTAATGGAGTATATCTCCAAAACTACAAGGGCTATAAACATACTCTTGGTATCAAAATAAAGGAAACACATGTGAGTTTTATCCTGAAGTGAAAGTATTAATGTGGGTACTAGTGTGTCAGAGTGAATAAAAGTAGAACACAGAATAAATTTATGGAAATTTCAATTCCGCCTAGAAAAAAACCAGTTTCATAGATAATAATATATGAAGGTCATGGATCAGCAGCTCTAAAACAGTTTAGAAACATACTTCTATGTCTGGTGAGTACATGTGTGAAATTTGATGTCATTAGTGTGAAGCAAAAAAAAGTTATAATGGTTTTAGTTCAAGGAGTCCTAGGCGGCCTTTGAAATTCGGACATTTGGGCACATTTGGGGACATTTGGGCA
>JACXGM010028818.1:0-13901 GCA_016801145.1 Umbra pygmaea | reverse complement strand
ATCCTTTACATTTTAACAAGGCTACACATCTCATCTTCTACATTTACATTTGAGTCATTTAGCATATGCTCTTATCCAGAGCAACTTACAGTAATTAGAGGGCCATCACCCTGGAGCAACTTAAGGTAAAGTGCCTTGTTCAAGGACAATGATATTCGGCACAGTCCGGAATTAAAGCAGCAACCTTCCAACTACAAGCCTGACTCCCTAACTACAGGACCAGCTGATGCCCCAAATGGCTTCTTACAAACCAAAATGGACTCTAGCCCTATACGTGTTGATTATGAACATTAATTCTGCATTCCGGTTTTCCACATTAGCCTGTTAATATGACGTTCCCTATGCCAGTTGGTCTGTCCTCAAAACCTAAACTTACTGTACTTTCTGCCCCCACATTCATTAGCGAGCTCTACTGAGGGAGAACCTGGGAAAAACAACCCTAAATGGAGCGCGAGGGGCAGACACACTCTAGAATGCTCATGCCTCAGGGACCAAGGCCCAGTGAACAAGCTCAATCGTTCGCCTTTCCACTTCTATGGGCATGTGCGGATGCACAAAGGGGCTACAATGGTTAACAAACAATGAAGCAAAATGGATGCCTTGCCCCATATTATATTTGCAATGAGGCAAACAATGAGGGGCAAAAAATGTGTTCTAATTATATTCATGGAAGGGTTTTGTGGGGTGTGGGGTGATGTAGATGACATGGGAAAAGTGATCGACAGACACTTGTTAGAACCATGACAGTACGTTGATCTCTGGACCATAGCAGCAACCTTTTTTAGGGAAAACTAAAACACTGTTTGCGTTGAACGTTGGATTTGTCTGGCATTTACATCTACTCACAGAGATGTTGTAGCTCCCATAATATGATATTTCTCATAACACTGCCAGGATGAAGTTGCCATATCAGGCGTAGAGTAAAAGTATTGTTCCTTGAAATGTGGGGTGAGGTGGGACCACTAGATGGCACTATTGGCCTTCTCCAAGCTAATCAGTAAGCAGTGTCCTTGAGCGTTTTCTGATTCGATCAGTGGTTCCCAAACTTTTACAATTACTGTACCACCAGCTGAATTTAGCACTGCCTGGAGCCAAACATGGAAGTAGGCCATGATAAGCATTTTATCCATAATCCAGTTGCCTATTGGGAATAGACAGAGTTACCCCCCTGGTTGAGATCCATACGGCTCAACATTCTGGCATTGGTCTTTGGGTTCACATTAACACATTATCACAACCATTACTGGCTCAGAAACAAACCTACAGAAAACTATGAAAACCAAACCAACGTACAATGAAAGTGATATTTGTTGTTTAGCGTTTTACTAGCTCCAAAATTATTTTCAACAAGTTGTTGTAATTTGTTACCTCCTCTTTGTTAAATGGCAACGCAGTTTGTATGGTTTTGACTGGACTGAATACGGACTTTCAGTTGTGTATAGTATACATGGGTATTCCTGCCTTTTCTTTTCAAATAAGAAATTTTAACCGCTGATCCATCAGTCTGCCCTTCAATGTTACTCCACTTCCATACCGGAGTTGTCTCCTGGCTGACAAAGAATGGATCTACCCTAAGCACACATTTCCACAATATATAAATTTTGAAATCAACAAGGCATTATGCATGCAGCAATATATACACTTCAAATGAATGTAGCTCCCGCTTTCAGACGATTGAATTCATTGTATGTTTGTGTGAATCCTCAATCTCAATGGAGTAGTGAATACCCCCTAGTGCTTAAATTTACTTGGATGGTCCCCTCAAGTTTATTGTGGAGGTCAGTATAATATCACTCCTTCTAAGAGCCTGTAGCTAGGCAACTACAGATAAACATCAGCTTGTAAAAACAGTGTCCACTGTCACCTCATTTTTTAAAAAGGAGCAAAGATTTTAATGATTACGGTATGAAAGCAGGCTCCTGAAATGTCTGGAGCCCCGTGAATAACACTCACATACGCTACTGTATATTGGAGAGGGAATTACACACACTTCACTGGCGGTCTGAGTAAATGTTTTCTTTGAATTAGCCCTCTAGGGTGCTCCTGTTATTTCTTTATTATCAAATTAGAGTATTTTAATTATGACATCATTAGAAATGTATGCGTATCTAGGTCACGCTTGGGTGAGAAAGGGGACAGAAGTTTTCAGGGAGTGTGGAAACGGCTTTTCCTTTGCTCTTTCTACAACGTAGGCGATTCATCTGCTGTAGCCTCTTGAGTCCAAAACCCCAGAAAGAGCCCATACACCACATCTGTGTCATAAACTGGTTTAATTGTATACACTTTTCCTTAGCTGTCAACACTTGGGTTGCCTGCCATGTAAGAAATTAAAGAGTGGTGCTGCCATGTTGCTCTATTAGATATAGAAAGAGAAAATACAATAGTGTTAAGTGGAGAACATACCACAAGTGGCTGTGGGAGGCACAGCTTTTCCACGTGTCATAATGAGTTAATTGTCAACACTTTGTGGTAAGCAGAGCAATATAACAGTATTCCAGCCTTGCTCGCAGTGGGATTAGTCGTATTTATTTTTTGTCTGTCTTCTACCAGTATGTCATTCCTCTTTTGATACATTTAAATTCTTGAAAAGTTTTAACTGTCCATTCTGAAATAGGACTGTAACTCAATCTGAACTAAATCTGAACTAGAAAAGGTTGCTAGATGTCAAAGAACAAAACGTACCATTTGACCATTGTTTCATTATCGCTTTCTCAACATAACCAATTGGCAGTGCCTAATGCTGCCCTTTTATTTGGTAAACAACTTAAAATTTTAGAGCAGGGGTATTCAACTCTAACCCTACGGAGTCCGGAGCCTGCTGGTTTTCTGTTCAACCTCAACATTAATTGAACTCACCTGGTGTCCCAGGTCTAAATAAGTCCCAGATTAGAGGGTTGGAATGAAAATGTAGAGTGGAACCGGCTTCGATATCCAGAGTTGCGTATGAGAGCTCTAGTGTCCCACTATAAACAGAATAAACAACATGAGCCTTCAGATCAAGGGCTTTCTGTTATTTACTAGTGTTGGAAAATACTGAGCAATATCTATGTCAGCTATTCATTTTTTTATTTTGTTTACACATTTTCTCCCAACCCTATTTGTCAGTTAAAACGTCCAATTCCCCTTAAGCTTTCACTGGTCGGAACCCCTCCGCAGGTACGTGATGGTCGAACATTGATCACGATCTTCCATCAAGCACGCGTCGCAATGCCTTCACTTCTTATCACACTGCTCGTTCAACTGAGCTGGTCTTCTCTGGGAAGACATGTCCATGTCACCATCAAAGAGTGCAATGAACCTTGGCGTGACCCTGGACGTTACCCTCTCATTCTCTGCCACCATTAAGGCTGTGACTTGTTCCTGCAGGTTCATGCTCTATAACATTCGAAGAGCACAACCTTACCTCACACAGGAAGCAGCAAAGGTAGTCATCCAGGCACACATCATCTCACGTCTGGATTACTGCAACTCACTCTTGGTAGGACTCCCAGCGTGCACCACCAAACCATAACAACTCATTCAAAGCGGAGCGGCCCGCCTAGCGTTCAACCTTCTCAAATTCTCCCATGTCACCCCACTTCTACACACACTTCACTGGCTCCCAGATGAAGCTCGTATCCGCTACAAGGCGATGGTGCTCGCCTACGGAGCAACAAGAGGGGCTCCTCCCCCCTAACTTCAGGCAATGCTCCAACCCTACATCCCTACACAGGCTCTTCGTTCTGCCAAATCTGGGCTCCTGGCCGTCCCACGCCTTCGGGAAGTCAGCTCCCGATCCAAGCAGTCAAAACTCTTCTCCATCCTGGCCCCTCAATGGTGGAACCAGCTTCCACTGGAGGCTAGAACAGCAGAGTCTCTACCCACCTTCAGGAAACATCTGAAAACCTTCCTCTTCAATTAGTACTTCAATTAGTTGAATTCCAGCACTTATGTTGTCTTAAAAGGTTTTATGATTATCTGTATGATCCTTTTCAAGCACTGTGTTTGCCTATTCACTCAAATATTTAGTGATCTTACAACTGAGTTGTGATTATTTAATCTTCTTTCTATTAAATGTATGCACTCACTGTAAGTCATGCTGGATAAGAGCAGCTGCTGAAATGACTAAAATGTAAGCCTTAAATTGATACATGCGTGGGAGGTTACAAATTCAGGTACTATACAACTCTGATTGAAATCATAGGTGCCTGACATGTACACAAAGAGTTGCTGGTGATCGACATTACAAGTTAGAGTAGTAATTTGCACGCTCTATGCTAAACCCCTGGGATTTGTCGGAATGCCGTGCCCAGGATACGAACGCTGGCCACTGTGACACAGTTATGTTGCAAGGCAGAAATGTTTTGCAGTATCTTGGTGGTATATTAACTAGATTTGGACCATTGTAGTAAACTACTGGAACCCTACACCATTTTCTTGCAAAAATAAATGTCTAAAATAGTGAAGAAATTACATTGTTTAATAGAGTAAATTTTTTTTTTTTACATATTGTAGTGACCCTGAATGTTATGTGTTGGGACCAGTATTGTGCTGCGATAGTCAGGGCATTATGCCATGTTACACTTGGAGGGTTTTTCCTGTAAAGTATTAGGGTTTTCTTGGTTGGTGGGTTTGGGAGTGGGCGGGCCACAATCTTTGTTACGTTATGTTTGCTATTGTTGTCGCTCTTTCTCCACTGAACACTCGGTTACACTGGCTGTGCTAATTAATTAAATATCCGACAACCCCTAAAGGTAGCTACATTATTTAGTTCCAGGCATGGTTACGGCCAATAGTAACCTGTGCTACTATCTGAAAGACAGAACAACTATCGATGTCCCTGTTTTAGTGGGACGCTAAAATATAACCAAAAAGGTCATGCCATTTTGAAATAATTTTAGTTTCACTTCATATTTAAGTATAAAAGGTCAAAGGTACTGTAGCTATTTAAATCTTTTTGAAGTAGTTTTCTAACATTTCTATACTCAATGCTCTCTCTTGTGTTTCAATGGACACAAAACATGCCAAGTTGCTGAACTTGCTTCCTAAACCCCATCCAGCACCGACCATGACACTTTGTTTATTCTTTGATTTGCTAGTTTTATAAAGCGTCTTTGGGTCCTTGAAAAGTGCTATAAAAGTAAGTATTATTATTATTATTTCTTTACTCCCTCTTCACAGAAATTGCTCTTAGAAGGGTTGAATTTCAATACCCAACTGTCATCTATAAGAATCGGACAGCTCTGGACCTTGTTGTCTGCCCTCCTCACAGTAATAATAGCAACATATTGAATTGGCCTTGTTTTGGTAAGATGAGAGGGTGTTTGAGATGCTGTGGACATGCCTAGTATTTCCCAAATTGCAGAAGCAGAAGAAAAAGCCATCCAGTGCAGGGTTGCTGTGTCAGGTCGTGTGTTACGTGTTTCAAAGTGCAAAAGGCCCAATCCATACAGAAATCTAATATATGGCCATATGTGTATATAACTTATATGTCTTATATCGGCATATATGCTGGAAACATTATCATATATATGTACGTAAATGTCAAAATAAAAAAAAAATTACAGTTTACAGAGTCGACAATCTGCAATCGAGAAACTCCAGCACACTATCAGAGCTTGCATCTAAAAAAACTTTATTAGCCACGTTTCGGTCTCACGACCTTCATCATGCATGATGGTTGTGAGACCAAAACGTGGCTGATAATTTTTTTTTAAATGCAAGCTCTGATAGTGTGCGGGAGGTTCTCGATTGCATAATGAAACATTTGATGAAACTCGATCCCATATGGAAATCTAATATATGTCCATATAGGTATGTATACATTTATGTCAGATATTGGCATATATTGTGGAAACATCATTACATACGTATAGGTCGAAATATGGCTGTTTTTATATATGTGACACATTTCTTAATTTTGTAATTCAAATGTTGTAATCAAAATATATGGTCATATATTTTCAAATATATGTTAAGATTTTTCATATGTATAGCCGTCTATGACTATATTGTCACGTTTTGGTGTGGTGAAAGAAATGAGAGAGGAAGACTCGAGGCAGAAACGGTTGATGTTTCTGGTTTTAATTTTTAACTAATCCAGGTAATATCCACATGAGCTGCAGGGTACGCAGCTAACGAGATGTAATAACATACAAATATACATATATAGCCTACGTGCTCTTTATCACATAGAGACTGCGATAGCGAGACTCACTTGTCACAACAGTTGTGGCTCCTGGACAGTTTACAATGACCAACGTACACCGGCAACTGTACTTCAATAATCGACGCCCTCTCTCTGATCTGGGCAGCGTAAATACCGATCGCTAACCTACCTAATTGAACACGGCTGCACACAATACTGAATCAAACAGATCTACTATATACAAGCCTACCCTAGCCTAAGCCCTATTCTAGCTGATGCCCAATTCAAAGAGAGGATGTCAAAAAGCCATTACAGGGACATTTACACATATTATAAGATAAACATAAACACCATGTATAGCACTGAATAATAACAAAGGAACTTAAAGATACACATCAACTAAATTAGACACATTAATACTTCATATATATGTATCTCTGTCAATGTCTACCCCTGCCATCTGCTGGGCAGGGTGTAACATCTATATTCGATTTCTGTATTTAAATATGTAATTACATATATTGTAATATATTTTCAAATATATGTTAAGATTTTTCATACATATGGAAATGCTCTATCTGTTTTGTGAAAGAGCCCTGGATACAATTATTGGGCCCAAAAATCTATCTTCTTCTCCCTCCCGTTGTGCATTCATTAGGATTGTGTTTTCATTGAGATGGGAAACATTTTGAAACATTAGGTTTCAGGGGCATCGACTCGAGGAACAATATTTTTACAAGTTGCTGAAAAAAAGTGCTTAACTCTGGTCTCCCAAGGAACAGAATCCTGAGAATTTGTAATCTGCAACCTGATATACCGCATCTACATCTGACAGAGATCTTGATCTGTTTAGATATACAGCAGGATCGTCTAGCAGTTAGAGCATCTGACCGAAACTGAAAAGTAGCTAGATTAAATCCCAGAGCAAACCAAAAATTTGTTCTGTCACTGAGCATGTCAGTTAATCCTAATTTTTCCAAGTGTTTTTAGTCCTACTTAAACTCAACTTGTTATCCTATTTTAAATTCTTCCCCCTGGGAGTCTAGACAAATCACTTCTGCATTTTAATAATACATAGATCTGGTACTTTATCCACATATATGCAGTGCTACACATACTGGCCTGGCAGGCAGAGAGGCAGTGAGAGAAATGGGAAAAGAAAGGCAGGCAGGCAAATGGAGGAAAGAATGAAGGCAGTGATACAAATCTAAAGGCAGGCAGGGATGTGCAGTGAGCCCAGAGCAGCTGCTCCTCGTTCCCCAGACCTCCAGCCGTTACTCAGCTGTTCCCACTTTCCCAGTGGTTCCTGTTTGAGGGATTAGCACTTTGGTTCATCTGGGTCTGGGCTCCCACAGAGAAAGACACAAGCGCTGTTAGACAGGGCATAAAGTCAAACAGGCTCCATATTAACTAGCTTCAACAACACCAACACGCCTGAAGACTTTTGGAAGGAGACTAGAGACTTTTGGAAGGTGACAGACTTTTGAAAGGTGACAGTAGAGACTTTTGGAAGGTGAATGTAGAGAAGCAAACAGACTTAGAGCCTTTGGGATTTGGTTGTCCTTTTCTTTAATAGTGACTGTGAGGAATTTAAATGGTTCACTTTTGGTTTCCTTAACTTACAGAGATATAGTTGAGTCACTAATTATAGTTTGAGTTTCAAGTCCCCTATGCTCAAGTCACAAGTCAAGTCATGAATCTTAGCAATCAAAGTCTGAGTTTTAGTGATCCACTCTTGGCGTATCGTAAGTTCACTGGGTCCACTTAAAAAAGCAATTTAACCAGTCAAATATAGTGTCATGGTAAGAAGAATTTTGTCATTAACTGGCTCTGCGCTACCACTATTTAACACACTCATCTCAATTACATTTGTTTAAATGTTATTTCTATGAGGGCTTGTAATGTTAAGCTGATAGGGAGAAGGATGTGTTTGTGTGATGTCTTTGTTCAGAGCTGGCCCTCAATCCAACACAGCTCAAAAGCAGATGTGGGGATGTGTGGCCTGAATTGTTTAGTTACTTTATTTGGATAGTGAAGATTATTATCTGTAGATGCTCTACAGTCTACTTAAGTGGTCACCACTCCTGGTCCTGGAGAGCTACCACCCTGTAGGTTTTCACTCCAACTGCACAATGTAGCCTCATCCATCTTATCAACCAGCTAATTATAACAACCAGGTGTGCTAGATTAGAGTTGGAGTTAAAACATCAGGACGGTAGCTCTCCAAGACCAGGGTTGGTGACCCCTGGTCTACTATCTATACCACACTATCAAACAAGGAATTTAATGATTGCTAGGGTTAAGTTTAGGGCTAGGTTTAGAATAAGGGTTAGGGTAAGGGTTAAGGGAATGGTATATAGTCTGTAAAGCATCTACAGATCAACTTTCCAAATAACGTGTTACCAATTTGTAACTGTAAATCATTGTCTAATGCTAATGCTATATAGTTTTCAGGCATCTCCAACCCTAGTCCTGGATAGCTACTGTCCAGATTGTTTTCATTTCAACCCTAATTTAGCACACCTGATTCTAATGATTAGTTGGTTGATAAGGTGAATGAGGCTACATTATGTGGTTGAAGTGAAAAACTACAGAATGGCAGCTATCCAGGACTAAAGTTGGAGACCTCTACAGGCTTAGACTATCCATTCAAAGGAAAATTTGCCAGCAAAACATTCCAGCAAACATTTGACTTTTATCAAAAAAAATCAAGGTCTCTTTTACAGCAGAGCCCTGTGGACAGCAAATTCAAAACTGTAATTACTGGAAGGATAAATAAGAAAATCAATTGTATTCAACAAAACATAAATAATTTAAAATGGATAACAGAATCAGCATCAGAATCAGAATGAGATTTATTGGCAAGTAAGTTTTATCATGTCTTCTTTGTAAATGATACACAGAAATGTATTTTATTTAACTTTCAAGTTGCAGGATATGAGCAGAATGCAAACAGGATATTTACAGTATATGAACAGGTATATACAGTGCATCCAGAAAGTAT
Source organism: Umbra pygmaea (assembly GCA_016801145.1). Classification (NCBI taxonomy): domain Eukaryota; kingdom Metazoa; phylum Chordata; class Actinopteri; order Esociformes; family Umbridae; genus Umbra; species Umbra pygmaea. The sequence continues at coordinate 4,770 of JACXGM010028818.1, read as the reverse complement.
TCAGATCGCTTCACTTTTTCCACATTTTGTTATGTTACATCCTTATTCTGAAATCGAGTAAATTCATTCTTTCCCTTAAAATTCTACAAGCAATACCCCATAATGACAAGGTGACAGAAGTGTGTTTGAAATCTTAGCAAATATATTATAAATAAAAAACAAAAAGCACATGTACATACAGTAAGTATTCAGGCTTTGCCATGACACTCAAAAATGATCTCAGGTGCATCCTGTTTCCCCTGATCATCTTTGAGATCTTTCCACAACCTGAATGCACAACCTGAGTCCAGCTGTAGTAAATTCAGTTGATTGGACATGATTTGGAAAGGCACACACCTGTCTATTTAAGGTCCCACAGTTGTTAACAGTGCATGTCAGAACACAAACTAAGCCATGAAATCCAAGGAAATGTCTGTAGACCTCCAACACAGGTTTGTATCAAAGCACAGATCTCAGGAAGGGTACAGAAAAATATCTGGAGCTTTTAAGGTCCCAATGAGCACAGTGGCCTCTCTCATCCATAAATAGAAGAAGTTTGGAACCCCAGGACTCTTCCTAGAGCTGGTCGCCCGGCCAAACTGAATGATCAGGGGAGAAGGGCCTTAGTCAGGGTGGTGACCAAGAACCTGATGGTCAATCTGACAGAGCTCCATTATTTCTCTTTGGAGAGAGCAGAAACTTCCAGAAGAATTACAATCTCTGCAGAACTCCACCAGTCAGGTATGTATGGTAGAGTGGCCAGACGGATGCCACTGCTCAGTAAAAAGCACGAGAGCCCACATGGAGTTTGACAAAAGACACCTGAAGGACTCTCAGTCCATGAGAAACAAAATTATCTGGTCCGATGAAACAATGGCTGTCATTAATGAAACGTGCATACGACCTAAAACAGGCGTAGGACGGGTGTATGCCGATTCCTATGGAAAGCAAGGGATTTATCAATTTGAACGTGATCGTAGGCTGCAATAAAATCTCACGTCTGGTTTGACCTCGTGTACCCAAATTCCCTAGTGTGCCTAGCAATGTTCAGGATATAACCACCCAGTTCAGTGAATTGTTGAATCAGAAATCATTGATGAATGTGTGTGCTTCGCAACTACCCCATATTGCAAATTACATTTCAGAATTACGAATTAATTGTATACAGCACATTGCTATAAAGTGGTTTATTTTTTCCCTTTCACTCCGGGGTGGCCTAGAACATGAGGGCAGAAATTAGGCAAACAACAATTTCAATCAAATAATATGTATATTATTTAAACAAGCGCTGTAGTCGAAGCGATGGTAGATCTGAAGGACCTTAATGCGTGCTCTCTACATTGGGACCTTTCAGCCGGAGATCAGGGACAGGTCTGGTATATCACAGCCAACAATAGTCGAAGTATGCCAGCAGTTTTGGCGGCTATGAAGTCCCTTTCTGGTATATTCAACTATGATTAAAAGACAATTTTATGAGATTGCTGGGTTTCCAATTGGGGCGAATCGGGTGATTGATTGTACTGCGTCTGTAGCCACCATTCATGAATGATTACGCATTTATCAATCGCAAAAACTTTAATCCAATCAACGTTCAGATCATATGTGATGCCAGGATGTTTGTTCTGAATATGGTAGCCCGGTGGCCGGATGGGACGCGCAACTATTATTATAATAGTTCTGTATAGTTCTTTGGTGAAAGGTTTGGATGTGATTCCTCATGGTGAAAAAGGTTATGCCCTGAAACCTTACACTGCTTGCAAATCCCCAAACAAGCAGGAGCGCAGGTTCAACATGCACAGAATAAATGATGGACAGCTGTACTCAACTGCCTTTGTGTCCTCCTCTCAATACAACACCCGCCATAACCGTGACAGAATGCTCCACCAAAAGAAGAAGAGAGCTCCCGGACACAGAGGCAGTCAGGCTTCGCTCTCTCACCCTGTCACCACCTTTGAGAGAGAGAAGCCTGTTATGGAGACAGCGGAGAAGGAGTATGCTCGGCTGTACAGGGTTTTCGGCGACACCCCGCTGATGTGGCCATACAGGGACTATCTAACACCAGCCCCTACCACCATGCCTAAGCCCTGGAAGCTCCCCTATGAGCAGCTGGACCTGGACCTATACTGCTCTGAGGAGGAGTATATAGTGGAGAAGGTGGAGAAGGATAGCTCTCCCCAAGGAAATTTGGGGGGGGGCTATGAGGGGTGGCGACAAGCGTCCACACCCCCATCTGGCAGCCCTGCTTTGGGAAAACAGCCAGGGCTGGCGGCGTCATCTCCATTAAAGGACCCTATGGCTCTGTGGGTACCCACCACTACACCACGGTGGGTATATTCGAACGCTCCTCCACCCACGGAGTCCTTCCTGGAGCTCATGCTGCCCTATGACCATCACGCCCTGGCTGATGAAGAAGAGGAGCATTGCCTGGAGCAGGGCTCGGCCCTACCGGCCGAGGCTCCAGCTCAGCCCGCCCTCCAGGCCGAGGCAACAGCTCAGCCGGCCCTCCAGGCCAAAGCCCCCAATCTGCCGGACCACCAGGATGAGGGCCTGGAGGACCTGTTCCTACCACCACCACCTGGGTTCGGGGATGACCCTGCGACGATGGAGACAGGGCCCCCTGCTATTATTTACACAGCGCTGGAGTTCTCTGGGGCCCCCTCTTTAACAGACGTCAGGACCCCCTGCTCCGCCTGATTTAGGACCCTTTTCTGTGACAGAGCTTCCTGGGCCCTCTACAGCGCATGACACAGGGCTCCCTGCTGCTCCTCCCTACACAGGACCCCCTGCTCCTCCTGATTCAGGGCCCCCCTCTGTGACAGAGCTTTCTGGGCCCTTTACAGCACCTGATACAGGGCTCCCTGCTGCTCGGCCCTACACAGGACAACCTGCTCCACCTGATGCAGGCATCCCACTGTTTGACCGGACCTCAGGCCAACCGTTTCACCGGACCCCGGGCCTGCCGTTCCACCGGACCCCGGGCCCACTGTTCATTCTGGCCCTGGGCCCACACCCCTGCCTGTTGTCCAGGACCAGATGGCTGGCCGGCAACGTCAGGCGGCCCCGCTGCCTGGGTGTGTACGCTGTGGGGAAGGTTTGACTGTTGGTGGATGTTTTGCCCCCTCCACCCTCCCATTTGGTTTGACCTCCGCAGAGTTGGAGGTCTTTGGGGGGGTTGATGTAACGCCCAGCCCAGAGTGGGCTGGCATAATGGACTGAGAATGGACTTCTTTATTTTAGTATTGGTTTCCTGTTTATGTTTAGTTCCATGTTATATATATATATTCCTATATTATTCAGTGCAATGCATGGTGCTTCTGTTAGTACTTTTATTGTGAAGCAAGTCCCCTTTGGGTTAGCCACGCCTCTTTCTGGCCAGGGCTGCTGGGAGACGTAGTAGGGACCAAAGGGAGCTGGAAATGTATAGAAGGTTCTGATTGAGTATTACAAACAGCTGTGTGCACACATACTTATTTTCCACCATAATTTACCAATAAATTCATTAAAAATCCTACAATTTGATTTTCTGAATTTTTATTACTCATTTTGTCTCTCATGGTTAAAGTGTACCTATGATGAAAATTATTGGCCTCTCTCATCTTTTTAAGTGGGAAAACTTGCACAATTGGTGGCTGACTAAATAATTTTTTGCCCCACTGTACATGTGCTTTTTTATTTGCTAACAAATAAAAAAAATGACAAATTGGGCGAGCAAAATTATTCAGCCCCTTTACTTTCAGTGCAGCAAACTCTCTCCAGAAGTTCAGTGAGGATCTCTGAATGATCCAATGTTGACCTAAATGACTAATGATGATAAATAGAATCCACCTGTGTGTAATCAACTCTCCGTATAAATGGACCTGCTCTGTGATATTCTCAGAGGTCCGTTGAAAGCACAGAGAGCATCATGAAGAACAAGGAATACACCAGGCAGGTCCGAGATACTGTTGTGGAGAAGTTTAAAGACAGATTTGGATACAGAAAGATTTCCCAAGCTTTAAACTTCCCAAAGTGCACTGTGCAAGTGATAATATTGAAATGGAAGGAGTATCAGACCACTGGTAATCTACCAAGACCCGGCCGTCCCTCTAAACTTTCAGCTCATACAAGGAGAAGACTAATCAGAGATCCAGCCAAGAGGCCCATGATCACTCTGGATGAACTGCAGAGATCTACAGCTGAGGTGGGCGAGTCTGTCCATAGGACAACAATCATATACTGCACAAATCTGGCCTTTATGGAAGAGTGGCAAGAAGAATGCCATTTCGAAAAGATATTCATAAAAAGTGTTGTTTAAAGTTTGCCACAAGCCACCTGGGAGACACACCAAACATGTGGAAGGAGGTGCTTTGGTCAGATGAAACCAAAATCAAAATTTTTGGCAACAATGCAAAATGTTATGTTTGGCGTAAAAGCAACACAGCTCACCACCCTGAACACACCATCCCCACTGCCAAACATGGTGGTGTTAGCATCATGGTTTGGGCCTGCTTTTCTTCAGCAGGGACAGGAAAGATGGCTAAAATTGATGGGAAGATAGATGGAGCCAAATACAGGACCATTCTCGAAGAAACCCTGATGGAGTCTGCAAAAGACCTGAGACTGGGACAGGGTTTTGTCTTCCAACAAGAAAATGATCCAAAACATAAAGCAAAATCTACAATGGAATGGTTCACAAATAAACATATCCAGGTGTTAGAATGGCCAAGTCAAAGTCCAGACCTGAATCCAATCGAGAATCTGTGGAGAGAACTGAAAACTGCTGTTCACAAACGCTCTCCATCCAACCTCACT
>JACXGM010028817.1:0-13904 GCA_016801145.1 Umbra pygmaea | reverse complement strand
ACACACACACACACACACACACACACACACACACACACACACACACACACACACACACACACACACACACACACACACACACACACACACACACACACACACACACACACACACACACACACACACATCCCCCAGTGTGTGATTCTCTTCAAAGCCCCCTGTCTCCGGCACATGTGACATTCTGCATTAGATGAGCTCTCAGTGAGCTGGCTGCACTCAGGGCAGGAGAGGAGGCTTGAAGGACAGCAGGAGAATGGGAAAGATTGAAGAGCTCAACCCCATCCCCCTATGGATCCCACACTTAACCAGTACCCCGCTTGTGCCAGTAGAACCCCAGTCCTCTCACCATAACCCCAGTTATTTCTTTACTATAATATTCACATGACAAGAGGAAGCAGAGTCTAGGGAGATAGACATCCAAGAGGAGACAGAAAGGAAGGGGCAAGATAGTTGGCCGAGCCGGGGTTCAAACCCATGTCACCAGGGAGCATGTCTGGTCCGACATTGGGAGCCTACACCAAACTTCACCACACGTATTTCATCAGAACCACCGTCCTCTCACCAGAACCTCACTTCTATCACTAGAACCTCAGTCATATAATGGTACTCATGTATGCTTCCATTGAGAACACGTGTACTCTGCCAAAGTCTTATGTATTCATGCTTTTAAGTGTTGGTTGGGTTATTAAGTGTTATTGCTATCCACTGTTTTCCAACCAGCATTAGATGTTTGTGTGTTTGATCATTCCTTCACAGTGGTCCTGGTCGTTTTGTTCTCCCTATAGTGTGAGTAGGGTTCCCTCCTTCCCTGCTCTGGACACAGTCTGCATGTGTGTGTGTGCGTGTGTGTGTGTGTGTGTGTGCGTGTGTGTGTGTGTGCGTCAGGGTTAAGAGGTCTTGCTGGCGCTCAGTTTAGCATTGATTTATTCTCTTTCTCCAATTTATTTCCCCTCCGCCTGATCTGCCTCTGGGAGGACGAATGGAGGAGAAACGCCAAGCACACTCTCCATCTCCCTCCCCACGTACCTCACAGACCACCTACAATACACACACACCACCTACAATACACACACACCACCTACAATACACACACACACCATGTACAATACACACACACCAGCTAAAATACACACACACCACCTAAAATACACACACACCGTGTACAACAATGCACACACACCATGTACAATACACACACACCATGTACAATACACACACACCATGTAAATTACACACACACCACGTACAATACACACACTCCATGTACAATACACACACCACCTAAAATACACACACACCGTGTACAACAATGCACACACACCATGTACAATACACACACAACGTGTACAATACACACACACCATGTAAATTACACACACACCACGTACAATACATACACACACCACATAAAATACACACACCACCTAAAATACACACACACCACCTAGAACACACACACACCACGTACAATACAAACACACTGTGTACAATACACACACACCATGTACACACCATGTACAATAAATACACACCATGTACAATACACACACACCAGATAAAATACACACACACCACCTAAAATACACACACCACGTAAAATACACACACACCACATACAATACACACACTCCACCTACAATACACACACCACCTAAAATTCACACACACCACAATAAAAACACACTGTGTACAATACACACACACCATGTACAATACAAACACACCACCTACAATACACACACACCACCTACAATACACACACTCCCTATACAATACACACACACCACGTACAATACACACACACCACCTAAAATACACACACCACCTACAATACACACACTCCATGTACATTACACACACTTCATGTACAATACACACACACCATCTACAATACACACACACCATGTACAATACACACACACCATGTACAACACACACACACCACGTACAATACACACACACCATGTACAATACACACACCACTTACAATACAAACACACACAACACCTACAATACAAACACATACACCACCTACAATACATACATCACATACAATACACACACCATGTACACTACAAATACACACATCACCTACAATACACACACACCGCGTACAATACACACACACCATGGACAATAAACACACCACATACAATACAATACAAACACACACACAACACCTAGAATACAAACACATACACAACCTACAATACACACATAACATACAATAGACACACCACCTACAACAAAAATACACACAACACCTACAATACATACACACCACTTACAACACACACACACCATGTACAATACATACATCAAGTACAGTACATACACCACGTACAATACACACACCATGTACAATACACACAAAATATTTATAATACACAAACACACAAACACCACCTGTAGTACACACCAAATACAATATTCACAACACATAAAAACACCACATAAAATAAACATACAACATACACACTATATACAATACACATACCAAGTAAAATACACAAACCATATACCATACACACAAACACACACAACATGTAGAATACATACAGCACAATAGCACATAAGCACACAAAAACACACACCACAAATAGTACAGACACACAAACACACACATACACATATCATTCTTATCTTGACCCCCCCCCCCACACACACACACATAGACACACATAGGGCCCTATTTTAACGATCTAAGCGCACAGCGTAAAGCGCATGGCGCAAGTGCGCTTTGGGCGTGTCCAAATCCACTTTTGCTAGTTTGACGGTGGAAAAAAGGGTCCATGCGCCAAGCTAATTTGCTGGTAAAATAACAAAGACATGCTGCGCCATTGACTTTAGACCAGGTTTTTGTTGGTCAATGGCGCGATCACTTTCCGATGCCTCAAGATAGCAATACAGCCAGATTTATCCTGAACCTCCTTGTTAGACCAGTACGCCCATGGGCGCAAAGATGGGCGCAGGTGCATTTGCTATTTGGTATTTAAATGACGTGGGCGCCAGAAGGGAAATTGACAACAGCGTCGGTCTTAAAGCTGCATTGTGTAAGAATTGCTCCCATCTAGTGGTGAAATTGTATATGACAAGCAACTGAAGCCACTCGCGTTATTATACCAGCAACGTAAACCTGGATTTTCTTTTTTCTTTCAAAAAAATAGCGCTCGTTTTGATTCATTGCAATAATCATTGTTAATTCACTACACAACCCGTGAATTGTATCCAAATGCATTTGTATTGTGTTTAAAGAAACAATAAGAGCATGTGATAGCAAAAATAATAATTTAACATGTTTTATTAATAAAAATAACAAATATGTTTTACACACAATTTGATTGAATAAATTGTCAGTGTCTCATGTGAAAACACGATTACATTTGAAAAACATTCACTAGAGTCTGTTTTATTTTAACAGAATACTAATTTTAGCAAAACATGAACATGGACACTGCCTAAGCAATAAATAAACAATGATTATTGCAATGAACCATGAGCGCTATTATTTTGAAACCGAAAATCCGAGTTTGTGTTGCCAGGCGAACGTTCTTGCCTACTGTACAGCTTGGGCCAGTGCTGCCGTTACATGTCCTCGAGAATAGGCATAATCTTACATCTTCAACAGACTTGGAAATTTGCCAGCAGTCGTGAGTAATCTCCCCCTGGCATTTTTCACGATGCCACTAGTGTAAAAGCGCGAAAGGCAGAGCTCGGCAGGTATGTCCCTCTTCGACTAATGTATTTTCAAAGATGGAGGCGTAACATGGCTGCCGCAATTCGAGCGGCACCATTGTATGTATTGTGAATGGAAGATTCTATGCTAACGAAAATGCTTTGATATTTGAAGGAAGTAGTTACACATGAATTAGCACATATTTTTGAAAGAACAAAGGGGTTTTTGCTATGAATCAACTCAAAGAAATACACAGTGTAGCTTTAAACTAGCAAAGACACTTGCGTTCGGGCTTTGCGCTGCGTTGCGCCGGGTGCAAGATACGGCCCATAGACTCAAACACACACACTCACAGCATGCAGACACATTTGGATGCAAAGCACATACATATCTTGTTGCATACACATATAAACACACACAAACAGACACATACATACACAGTCACCAACAACATCATATTCCACACTTTACCACTGACTACCTGCACTGTGCCCATTTTCATTGAAACAAGATTGACAGTTTAACAAGTCCTGTTCCTCTACACCGGCCCATAGGGGATTCATCCATACTGAATAAGTGAAGATGTTAACCCTTAGTCTCCATTTGTATGGATATCTGTAGATTTATCTGTGCTATGGGCCACAGTGCTCCTGTCTGAATAGAGCTGCTAACATTGACTTGTGTTTTAACCTGTGGGTTGGCCATCAGTATCGATTAGAGTGGACTTAGCCTGGGTTTAATCCGTGCTCGGTTGTCACTATCGATCGTAGGGGTGCTTTCAAGTGGGTTTTGTACACCCCCCACACTATTTCAATGCTTTCTTTCATGTTCTTATATCATTAATCATTTCAGGGGAGGAATGGAGAAGAGAGGGGGAGGAGAGAGGAGGAGGAGGAGGAGGAGGAGGAAGGACTGGGAGAGAAGAGACACAGAGACACCACCCAGGTATCAGTATGCACCATAGATCAATATAATCATTGATGAGCAATGAGCCAAACCTCAAAACACGGAAACTGATGTGATCATCTGGGGTCATTCTGAAGAGCTAGAATATATGCACGTTTATATATACAGCCACTTATTAACAAACCTGATGTTATAAACCAATGATTCAAGCTTAAACATAAGCCTTCACTTACAGGGTTGGTGATCAGTCACTGTAACGTCATAATGAACCCCGCTTTTCGCTCTGGGGATCATTCTTAATTGCACTAACTGTACATTTACTTGTCTTATAATCTGACTATCTGCATCTTGTATTAAATTTTTTTATCTTTTTGTACTTCATGTATAACTCCATGTGTTGCACCATTGCACCTTATCTTGGCCAGGTCGCCATTGCAAATGAGAAGCTGTTCTCAACGGCCCACCTGGTTAAATACTATATCACACGTTTCTTTTACCAATAGATCCCTATCTTCCATCCCCACCTGCATCAGTTCACCTCATTAGTCTATTTAAGTTATGTTGGAATGTTTTGTATTTGTTGGTCATTGTTAATTGTTAGCGTTCTGTGTAGATGTGTGTCAGTGTTACAGAGAAGATTGGTATAAAACATTTTGCCCCACAAGGCTTTTTTATTTTCTATAAGTCTTTTCGGATTAAACTACCGTTTGTTTTGCCAATGGCATTAGCATGTATTTCTATCCATTCGCACCATGGAACAGTATTATTGTTATGACAATAGGATTGTATTGTGATTTTTACCATTCGTTTTACCTAACACATCGTTGTGTAATATGTATAATTGTGAAACAAATGTTAAATACCAAAACAGCATATCCTTAGTGTGCAAGATCTTGAGATGCTCAATAGCATCTCATTAGTTAGCAAGATCTTGAAAACCAGCTGCACATATGGTGGAAGAATGCACCATGCGTGCAGAGGGTTGCAATTCAATATAATTGGGGATAGTTCAACCAAAATATGCCATGTCCTAGAATTGCTTTATGTGTATCCAACAAAAACTTTCACTATAATGTGCTAAACGTTTTCATAAATTTAAGCACGTCCCAAAATTCCCAGGCTTAACTTTTCATGGATAATGTCCGGAAAAATTCAGAAAATTTACCAGAATGTTTCCGACCTTTTGCAGCCCTTACTGTCCTTATTCATGACCAATGTTCAATGCCTTGCTCTCCGCTAGGTAGGGTGCATTCTTACACAGCTATAGCACTCGGGCTAGCTAGCAGGCTAGTAATTGTTTTCTTATCCTAACTGAAACTAGTGTTAAATTGTAGTTCAGGTTACTCTGACAAACATAAAATTCCTTTATCTTACTTTTTTAATTTTGTGTATACAACAACAACAACACAAACTGCAGTGCCATTGGTTGCGCTTTGGGAGGTCAGCGTCAGCGGGGGTCAAAGTTGAAAATATTTGTGTAGAGACTAGGTTGGGAGCAAATGTCTGCCCCATAGCAAATGAATGGCACAGCTGACGCAAAGTGTTTAATGCTGATCATGGATAATGCCCTTACCTGTGACAGCTGAAGTTGTCTAACTCACTGTAAAATCATGTGACCCTTCACTAAGATGATAATTCTACTTAAAGACTGGACATGGACCACCTGCATTTATTGACCTGTTTGTTATCTGATGGTCCCTGGTTCCAGTTCCCAACTGCCAAGGTGAAAGCTCTGTTGTTCTGGCACTGAGCAAGGCATTTAACCATCATTTCTCCCCCCCCCCCTTGTAAAATGACCCCCGGGCTGTTGATGTAAATAAGAATTTGTTCTTAATTTACATTTTAGTGATTTAGCGACTTACAGTGAATACAGGGACATCCCCCTAGAACAAAGTAGGGTAAAGTGCCTTGCTCAAGGACACAAGGACATTTGGCACAGTCGGAAATTGAACCGGCAACCTTTCGACTACAAGTCTGACTTTGTGTTACACCTCTAAGGTCAAGTTTCCTGGTGGCAATTTGCATATGGCAATAAAACAGATCTATATTGTTCTTTCTCTGTCTCTTTACACCTATACATACACAACAGTACATATTTCTCCCAGGCACTGTTTGGTATTTTTCTCATAAGCTCTGATACAGTAACGATGTTCTACCATTTCTTAGATTCAAACCAGAAATAACAAGATATTTTTTACAATTGCTTAACTGCATTTGTCAACACTGTATTCACACTTTCACAATTCATCACACAGCACAACATTCTAAACTGTGGATAATTTTTCATTGCTTTGACACAGATTGCATTCAGTGACAAAATCTTTCAAAAGACATTGATTCTTTTGTCAATCAAACTCAACCTCCAGCAAAACTCTATGTATTTACAGCTTACTTTGCAAATGTTCATTTACTCTTTTCAAAACTGTGAACTTTAAGTTTGGAGGTCTGCATGGCGTAAAGGGATAAATTGCTGCATTGCAGGGCAGTCTACGTCACCATAATCAGTGGTTTGAGCCTGACTATGCGTTCTCTGGCTTTCCCCGACCTCCAGAATGAGGCAGCGCCAATTGGCATAGTGCTGCCTGGGATTTGGGGTAGATAAGCCGAAACATCTACTCTGCAACCTCGCTCTCCAGAGACTCCTTGTGTGCAGATCGGGCAGATGACATTCATGGAATTCTTGTGCCAGTTAAGGAAAGAAGTTAAATATATATTCCTCAACCTCATAGAGCAATTATTATCCTCATGAAGGTGGAACGTCCATATGATCAGATATCTCCCCTGGATGCAATAAGTGCAGGATGTCTGGATATCATACTTAGCGCCAGCCTTCATTAGCGTAGCCTGTTAACATCCTGAACACTGCGCCTAGCATGAGTAGCTAACTCTGCCAAGCATCTATACAATGACTCTGGACTTCACCTATTCAAACTGCTGTGAGGAATAGCTATTAATCAGACCCTCTACAATCAATGGAACACCTGTGACCTGTTGGACTGTCCATCGCAGAGCCACAACAGCCCATCTGCCTGTCTGCCCGTCTGGATTGGGTGATGATGAGGATGGCGGAATAAATGACCCGTTCTTATTTTCCATTGTCCCCCCCAGTTATTCAAATAAGTTAGTTTAGCCAGTGTGCAAATCGACAAATATTATATGGTGTCAGATTAGAGGCTTGAATACTCACGTTAAACAGAAATATGCATAGTTTCTGTGTCCCAGTACCCAAGATGGATTGGGATTCAACAAACTTACCTGAAGCATGGCAACGTTTCAAGCAACACGCAGAGTTGATGTTCTTCTGACCCCTTCGTAAGAGACGTGAACAGGACAAATGCAGTTACGTTTTCAACACATGGAGACTAACAGAGGAAGATGAAAAGAAACTGAAAACATCCTACGATAAGTTCACCACCACATATCTCACACCAAGTTCTAATCTGATTTAAGCAAGGTATTGCTTTCATAAGAAAATGCCAGGGGATGGGGAAACTTTCAAACAATTCGCAGAAACCCTAACAACAATGCTGTACAAGCTATAGGCCGAAGACCTGAACATAGACGAACACAGTTAACTCGATCTAAGCCTTACCCAAACCCTTACCCTAACCTAAACCACTCAGAAACCTTGCCGTTAACTCCATGTAACATGTATTACACTGTAACATATTGTTTGGAAACATGGTGACAATGAGGAAAAAAAGGATAAAAAAGCACATTTGCAACACGTCTGCATCGTGCTGGAATAGAAAACAAAATAAATGCAAAGTGTCCACCTGGATTTGATCTTGCAATCTCTGGGATGTAAGTCACATGTTTATATGACCGTCCACCATCTCCAGCCTGCCAAATCTACGCTATTTACACTCTACTATGTCATCATTCGATTCCGTGAAACTGCCAAGGATTTTGAAGTTAAGGGTCCGTGGTCATTTCATGGAATTCTGTGAGATCACATTTGTACAAAAACACCTGCATTGTACTTGAATTCTACATAGTAGACACCAAAGCACCTCCCATTTTAGGGATGAGAGCTATTCAAGATCTTAAATTAATCAAGCTGATACTGGCCATGGCCGAGGAAGAAGTGAAGCCATGCTCAGACACAGACATTCTTTTTAAAGGATACACCGACGTTTTCCAGGTCATAGGAGAGGTTCCAGGGGAGTGCAACCTCCATGTCAACCTGCACATCACACCAGTAGTATACCCTCCACAAAGAGTACCGATCGCTCTGCGAGATAAACTAAAAAACGAGCTTGACAAGATGGAAGAGAGCAACGTAATCTGCAAAGTGACAGAGCCCACAGAATGGGTCAACGCACTCGAAGTCATAGAAAAGCCCAAGACTGGCAAGCTAAGATTCTGCCTGGACCCCAGAGACCTCAACAAGGCCCCACTACCCCTTACCAATGTTAGAAGACGTCACCAACGAAGCTCGCCAGAGCACTTCAGCGTCCTTGATGCCAGATCAGGCTATTGGGCCATAATGTTGAGTACAGAGTCATCCCTGCTAACAACATTTAACAACCCTTTTGGCAGATACAGGTTCCTGAGGCTGCCATTCGGAATCAAATCAGCCCAAGACAAATTCCAAAGGCGCGTCGCTGAGACGTATGAAGACCTCAGGGCCATGCTGAGACGCACAAGAGAAAGAGGGGTAAGGCTAAATCTGGACAAATGCCAGATAGATGTGTCAGAGGTCAGCTACTTTGGCCACACTTCGGAAATGTAGCCACCCACAAGCAGAGGGGAGTTGGAAATCATCCTTGGGATGATTAACAATTTGGCCAGGTTCGCTCCACGTCTCCCTGAGGTAAATGCACCACTATGTCAACTACTGAAAATTACTGAAAATTTTAGTTTGTATGTGTACATAGTATATTGTTTATAATATATACACAATCTAAGTTCAATCATTGTTGTACCGCAATTAGCTTATAACCTGGGAGTGTTTCTCACTGCTATGGTAGAATTTCCTTACCTAGCGTCAGACAGGGAATCCCCACCAAAGTGTGTGATGTATGGTTCACTAAAGTGGAAGAAGTACAGTTGCCAGGACTGTCAATCAAACCAGAGCTGTACAGTGACATCTAATGAGGTTCCAACCTCTAGACACAGAAGAACAAGAGAGGATCTCAAAAAACAAAATACCAAGCTGGGACCCCTTTTAGCCTGACAGCTAATTTATTCTAATTATTTTGATACCAGAAGCATAAATAGGCATAAATATTGCCTGATATTGCTGAAGACATCTTTAAGACTGAGGTGTACATTACTTGAGATTTTTAATGCAGAATACATTTAATTTGATTTTATTTCTAACAATCCTTATGGCTAACAATTATATACATCTCTATAAGAAAGCTACACCATTCCTTACAAAATCAAACTTCACTTCCTGTGTTTGTTCGAATACCCACCCCTTTTTGCTCACCTTCATCAAGAGTTCCAATTGTTTTGAAAGTGACTGTATGTCCATACTTCCTGGTTATGGTTACCCCTGGTTACCCCTGAGCCCAGAGAGATCCTTGTGCTCATTACAGCATCACTAAGCCTGTGGAATCTGCATTGAGTCGTAATGAGCAAGCTGACATTGTATTACAAATGTACATTATGTGTTCATGAGCATGTTATCGTGTCCAACCATACTAACTTCTTTCCCACCACAATAGAAAGGCTGAGCCTCGAAACTAAAAAAGAATCTAAAAGAGAGAAAGAAAAATAACTCTTGTCACAATCACAAACAGGTTATTTCAATTCATATCGAGTGAGTTTTTGTGAGATGGGGAAAAATATTCTGTAAGAATGAAACAAAAAAACCTGCTTGCGACCTAACCAATTAATATGAGCCTGTGATCTCAGAGGAAATGTTGGTTGGCTATGTAGCGCTAAGCTAATTCATGTAGCATAGCCTATCTCTGAATTAAACATATGCATGAGGCTAATTCCGTTAGTGGTAGCTCTGTAGTACGCTTTGTGGTGAGCTAGCTCCTATTAGCGATAATCTGCCTCCAGTGGAATCAGGCTGGTTGTGGCCAACGCTCCATTTTTGCATAAAGCAAACAAAATTACATTTGCTTTGCTAAATCGAAGCGTGGCACTCCAGATTCTGCCCACTGCCTCTCTCTCTCTCCCTCAATCTCTCATGTCCTAATTTTTCTCCCAGACTTTTCATCCTTTTTCTAGCATTCTTTCAATATCTTTCCCTCCATCAATCTCTTTACTCTCTCCGTCTCTAACTCACTCTCAGTGGGATAAATTACTCCAGAATCATAACAGAATAAAAATTACAGAAGGAAGAGGGACACTTTTAGCCGAGTGGGATTCCCCCACTCCGCTCTACCTACACACATTCTCAGATTTAATTGTGTGTGCATGCTTGTGTTCGTTTGTGGTCTTATGTGTAATGGCGTCTTGCGCGTGGCACACACACAAACATGTTGTCACACGAACACACACACCGATAGTTACAGAAACAGTGTGTTGCCATGTAATGAAATGAAAAACCTCTTCTGATTTTGTAGGTAGTTGGTGTGTCTCACAGGAGAGTGTTGTGTGTTTCGAGGTCAGGCCTGGAGCCTATGAGAGGCGCCTATGAGACCCGCTTGTGTTATGGAGTGTGTATTCACTTTTGCGTGTCTATAGCTGCGTGTGTGCCCAAAAGAACAAGTGTGTGTGAGCTCCTTGCGATGCATTGCAGATTCAATGTCTGGAAAAAACCGAGCCGCTTGGCTGTACCTATTGAACTTGACCTGCGGGCCGGATCAATGTGTGTGTGAGAGTGAGTGTGCGTGTGGGTGTGTGTGAGTATGTGTGTATGTGAGCCAGATCAATGTGTCTCTGTGTGCCACAGAATGAGAGAGCACACTGATTACCCAGGGGTACATGTGAGAGGGGGACAAAGAAGCGAGGGCGGGATGGGACATAGAGGGGGGGGGTGAGATTGAACTGAGGACAGGCCTGAGACCAAGATCAGAGAGAACAGCATCTAATTTCATTTTATTCTTATTTCATTTCACTTTATCTGGTGGGGGGTGGGGGGGGGGGTTAGAATACAGAGCCTTATTGCTGGAGTAACAGTCACATCCCCTGCCAGATGGATCAGACAATCTCAGAATGACATACACAATAAAATAAATTACTTAAATAAAATGAAACATGAGGTAACTAGGCAGCAATCCAAATAATGTTTATACACAGATGTTTATGCCACAAAACGTCCCAAATTGACTTAATGAACCAATGCCTGTCCACTGTGGGTGAAACGGTGATCATTATTGTATTTTGGTTCATGTGGTTTAGGCTGGGCTAAGTTGAAGCATTATCACCAAAACCTTGTGGAAAAACCCATTCAAACTGATGCTTAGGTTTAGCTTTTAATTTAAAATGCTTATAGTCTGAGAAAGGCTTTTAAAACAGAGCTAGGAACTGGAGAAGAGATGTAATACCTCAAAATGTTGCTTGGTACTAGGATTCATTGAAGCCTGGGTTATTGCTCTATTTTTTTAAATATTGTTGAAGTTACTGTTGGAAAGTCATGTCAAGCTGCTATCTCGTAACTTTGTTATGTTCTCCGTATCTTATAATTCAAGGTCAAGACATGCTTTCTAAAAACCATTTCATGGCATCATCAAGCCAAAAGTAAGTAAAAGACAAAATGACTGTCTCCATTCGTAGATAATTTAAGATAATAAAAACTAGATTATAATTATTTAGCCAGTTTTGGAAGGTAGCCTATGGTTAGAACATATCTGACCAGCATCCAACTAAAAGGTTGCAATATGGCAGTTAACCCTTATTGCTCCCAGAGTATTAATGTCAATCAGAAAGTGTTCCCAGTCAACATACCTAATAAAAACAGAAACACAAAGAAGCCACCCAACACCAATATCCTAACAATGAGTTGTCATATTTTCCTGTCAGTTAGGATTATGTATATGCGATGCGATTGGTGTCAAATACCAACCAGCTTCCGTTGGTGGCTATTTTCTTGTGCAAGAATGTCAGGACTCCAGGATCTTAGCTAAACTCTAATTGGCTATTATTTTATCAAGGGAAGCCAAATGCTAACGGCAGTCAACCAATGAGATAGTGGAAGAGAAACATGATGTACTCTTTTTGTCGAGAGATACTTGGCCTACCCATATTCAAAGCAGGTCATGTTTCCATGCCTAATATCTTCTCTTGGTTGAGATTTACACTGAAAATAGAGGAAGAAATACAGAGAAATTATTAATATATGTTTGACATATATATTGGTTGCCTGGATTCCCTTGGCTTTCTCGAACACATACCAGTGAGCAACGATTCATTCAACCCTACCATAGTAACATTTAAACAGTGTCTTCATTTAGTCCCCAGGCTAACACACTTCTTATTCTGAAAGGTGATGCTCCCTGAGTAACTTGTGAGTGATGAAGAGGAGGCAGGTAACCGTGTTCCTGTGTGTCACGTTTTTTTGTTATGGGGTCATATATGGAGGAAAGGCTTTGTCATATACAGTAGAGCTCCAATTCTGTGGAATGATCTGCCAACCCATGTGAGAGATGCAGACTCAGTCTTAGCATTTAAGTCAATGCTGAAGACTCATCTCTTCAGTAAGTTCTATGGTATAGTGTAGTCTGGCCCAGGGGACTAAAAGAGAACGGCGGCACTGTTGATTAACATGCTGGCTTGCCTGGTAGGCTCCCCACTCCCCACTAGGATATCCTCACTCCAACGCCACCCCCGGGGTGGTTACAGTCTGCTGGTGAACCTTTGGGGGTGTGGTCTTGGCAATGTGGGTGGGTCGGAAGCATGCCTGCTTGCTCCTGCCCAATGTTTTCTTTGTGCAGGACCATGTCTCTTGTCCCCCCCATCTCAGCCCCAGATGATATGCTGCAATAGTTTATGTGCCGGGGGACTAGGGTTTTTCAGTCCCCAGAGGAAGATTATATATTCATTTTGGGGTCAGAGCTGTATTAAGGTACTAGACCCAAGGTATGTCCACTCTAATGTTCCTGATGTCATGTTCATCCTAGGAGGACCCAAACCCTTGGAACATGCGACAGGACCATGTGGCCTGATGACTCCTTCCTCTCCCCGTCTTGTGCCCAACCCGCTGCTGTGCTGGTGCCCACATCACTGCTGTTGGTGATCATGTTTCCACCTGGTGACGCCAGCTTTCATCTCCAGGGGGCTTCACAAGACCACCAATCTGTATTGATGCTACACAAAGACTATGGTCACAGCCCACCCATCATATCTTCATTGTTGGACAATAATTGAACACTGATAAACAAAGTGACCTTATTACAATGGGCTGTGTACCTTCAGATCC
>JACXGM010028816.1:0-13906 GCA_016801145.1 Umbra pygmaea | reverse complement strand
TCACAAGCCCCTACTGGCAACTCTTAACCACTTGAGAGACCTCTTGAGCGGTCTTAAATAGCTGGGAGAGTAAGAGTGATTCTTAGCTTTGAGAAATTTGATAACTTGCTTTTACACTTAAGTTTGAGAGTAGGAGTACATTTTGTCAATTCTCAGCACTTAAGACTAAAATGGCACTTTGAGAAGCTTGATAAATACGGGCCCTGATCCTGTCCAGGGCCACTTTGACAGGGACAACAAGCATGTGGCCATCAACGTTGTGGTCTCCCAAAGCACCAACCCCTCATCCCCCCCTGACAGTTGCACTACTCTACCCCATTCCCACCACCCCATTGCACTACCCCATATCACCCATAGCATTCTATTTATATTTATGATATGTATATACTGTAACTAAATATAAATGTATACCCATATTCTACTGCTCTTTATACTGTTCATACTGCACATTCACATACACTGATTGTTTTTCATAATCTTAAAATGTTACTGTTACTACACTGCACATATTTGTCTATATTGTTCATACTCTCTATCCAAATTTATTTTGTATGTCATTATGTCAGTATCAGTATTTGCTTTATGTCATTATGTCAGTATCATTATTTGCTTTCTACTATGCACAAATAAAAATGTGATTCAACAATGAGCACTCAAACACACCAAACCAACAATTACTACAAACACACACAAAAACAGATTTTCCACAAGCACTACACTAGTAATGATAATGTAAAGATGTGTGGTTGAAATCTTAACAAGGTTTTTAAAAATAAAAAACGAAAAATAGCACATGTACATACACTCACCTTAAGGATTATTAGGAACACCATACTAATACTTTGTTTGACCCCCTTTCACCTTCAGAACTGCCTTAATTCTACGTGGCATTGATTCAACAAGGTGCTGAAAGCAGTCTTTAGAAATTTTGGCCCATATTGATAGGATAGCAACTTGCAGTTGATGGAGATTTGTGGGATGCACATCCAGGGCACAAAGCTCCCGTTCCACCACATTCCAAAGATGCTCTATTGGGTTGAGATCTGGTGACTGTGGGGGCAATTTTAGTACAGTGAACTCATTGTCATGTTCAAGAAACCAATTTGAAACGATTCTAGCTTTGTCACATGGTGCGTTATCCTGCTGGTTGTAGCCATCAGAGGATGGGTACATGGTGGCCATAAAGGGATGGACATGGTCAGAACGAATGCTTAGGTAGGCTGTGGCATTTAAACAATGCCCAATTGGCACTAAGGGGCCTAAAGTGTTCCAAGAAAACATCCCTCAAACCATTAAACCACCAATACCAGCTTGCACAGTGGTAACAAGGCATAATGGATCCATGTTCTCATTCTGTTTACACCAAATTCTGACTCTACCATCTGAATGTCTCAACAGAAATCAAGACTCATCAGACCAGGCAACATTTTTCCAGTCTTCAACTGTCCAATTTTGGTGAGCTCTTGCAAATTGTAGCCTCTTTTTCCTATTTGTAGTGGAGATGAGTGGTACCCGGTGGGGTCTTCTGCTGTTGTAGCCCATCCGCCTCAAGGTTGTGCGTGTTCTGGCTTCACAAATGCTTTGCTGCATACCTCGGTTGTAACGAGTGGTTATTTCAGTCAAAGTTGCCCTTCTATCAGCTTGAAGCAGTCCGCCCATTCTCCTCTGACCTCTAGCATCAACAAGGCATTTTTGCCCACAGGACTGCCGCATACTGGATGTTTTTCCCTTTTCACACTGTTCTTTGTAAACCCTAGAAATGGTAGTGCGTGAAAATCCCAGTAAATGAGCAGATTGTGAAACACTCAGACCGGCCCGCCTGGCACCAACAACCATGCCACGCTCAAAATTGCTTAAATCACCTTTCTTTCCCATTCTGACATTCAGTTTGAAGTTCAGGAGATTGTCTTGACCAGGATAACACCCCTAAATGCATTGAAGCAACTGCCATGTGATTGGTTGAGTAGATAATTGCATTAAGGAGAAACTGAACGGGTGTTCCTAATAATCCTTTAGGTGAGTTTAGGTATGTATACTTATATGTCAGATATCGGCATATATGGTGGAAACATCATTACATATAAGTACATATATGTAAAGATTTACAAAATTGGCCGTTTTATATATTTGTGAAATATATTTCCTCATTTTGTAATTCAAATTTTTTAATCAAAATATATTTTCAAATATATGTTAAGATTTTTCATATGTATGGCCATATATCTCCATAATATCAAATTTCTGTATTTAAATATGCAATTAACATATATGGTAATACATTTTCAAATATATTTTAAGATTTTTCATATGTATGGCTATATATGGCCATATATTAGATTTCTGTATGGGTAATTATGGCCTTCTTGACTTGCATAGAAACATATTTGCTCCTCCTGTACAGACACCTGCAAGATATGCCTGAAGATGTCACAAACTGAATAGCAGGCTGGAGACAGATGCAACATAAGGAGGTGTATTTATACTCCGAGAAAATAAAAGGAACAAAGCGGGCTTAATATAAGAGAATCCCCCCTCTGAGAAGCGGCTCCAGCCGCTGAGGAGGACGATGGGAGAGAGCGGGGACGGCCCCTGGGGAGGGGTCCAGGCCGATCGGGGCGACAACGGTGGAAATCCCGGAATAGGGAGGGGTCCAGGATGTCACTAGCGGGCACCCAGCTGCTTTCCTTGGGCCCGTACCTCTCCCAGTCCACCAGATACTGTAGGCGTCCGCTCCTTCTCCTGGAGTCGTGAAGGCTGCGCACCGAGTAGGCCACGTCACCGTTGATGAAAAGGGAAGGAGGACGAGCACCACCCTGTACATCACCGTCCAGTGGACCCTGGCCCACCGGCCTAAGTAGAGACACCTGGAAGGTAGGTGAAATGTTCATATGTCTGGGCAATTGGAGGGTGTATGAGACATCATTGACCCGGCAGAGCACGGGAAAGGGACTGATGAATCGGGGGGACAATTTCCTTCATGGGGTGGTGAGCGACATGTCACGTGTAGAAACCTAGACGCGATCTCCTGGTTGGAAGACGGGACCCTCACACCAGCGTCTGTCTGCCTGAACCTTTGGCGACACACTGCCCCCTGTAGTCTGGTATGAGCAGCGACCCATAACGCCTCCGTTCTCCGGAACCACTCGTCTACAGTTGGTATCTGGGCTGTACTAGGATGCCAGGGTGCTAGAGTGGGTTGGAAGCCTAGGACACACTGGAAAGGGGTTAGCTTGGTGAAGGAATAAATCAGGGAATTCTGGGCATATTCCGCCCATGGTAAGATGTCTGCCCAGTCACCTGGTGTGTCCCTGAACCATCCAATCTCCTGGTTTACCCTCTCCGACTGACCATTAGATTGGGGGTGGTAGCCGGAGGTGAGACTCACCGCTATACCCAGGCGCTCCATGAAGGACCACCACACTCACAAGGTAAATTGGGGTCCCCGATCCGACAGAATGTCCTCCGGAATGCTGTAATTACGGAAGACAAACGAAAACAGCGCCTCTGCCGTTTGTAGGGCGATGGGCAGACCTGGGAAGGGAATCAACTTGCAGGATTTTGAGAACCTGTCCACAATGACTAATACAGTGGTGTTTCCTTTTGACAGGGGCAGGTCAGTGACAAAGTCGATGGACAGATGTGACCACGGCCTCTGAAGAACAGGCAAGGGGTGCAGCTTACTGTACGGCAGGTGTCGTGGACTGGTGCTCTGAGTGCACGTGGAGTCGGGATTTGAGCCTTAGAGCCGCCTTGAGGTACTCCAAGTTGCGATGGTCGGTCCACACCAGGAAGGGATGTTTGGCCCCCTCCAGCCAATGCCTCCATCTTTTCAGGGCTTCCACCACAGCTAGGAGTTCCTTGTCCCCCACAACATAATTCCGCTTGGCAGAGCTGAGCTTTCGGGAGAAAAAAGCACAGTAGAGTTTGGTGGGATTACCCTGTCTTTGGGACAGGACTGCGCCCACGCCCACCTCAGAGGCATCCACCTCCACCACAAACGGGAGGTCCGGGTCCGGGTGTTTTAGTATGAGCGCCGTGGTGAACCTGTCCTTCAACTCCCGAAAGGATTTATCAGCAGCCTCACTCCAGGATTGGCGGTGAGGACCCCCTCTCAGTAGTGTGGTTAAGGGCGCAGCGATGGTTCCAAAAGAACGGATGAACCGTCAATAATAATTTGCGAAGCCCAGAAACCTCTGGCGCTCCTTGACTGTGGTCGGAGTGGGCCAGGACCTGACCGCCTCCACCTTGTCCACCTCCATCTCTAGGCCCATATCCGTAATCCTGTATCCCAAAAGTGAAACAGAGGGCTGGTGAAATAAGCACTTCTCTGCTTTAACAAACAGTTGGTGACAATGTAGCCTGCGTAAAACCTCTCTGACGTGTTGAACGTGCTGTTCGTATGTGGAGGAGTACACTAAGATTAGCTCTATGGCGCAGTCCGACGAATGGTGTGGCGGAAGACAGGTGGCCTTGGCTGTGGAAAATACCTCCTTTAGGTCCTGATACTCGGGTGGCACCACTGTGGAGAGGACGGAGACAGGAGCTGGGCTCTCTATGGACGTCGAGAGAACAGAGAGAGGACAACAGACAGTTTTACATTCAGGAGACCATCGTTATATTCGTCCCTCTCTCCACGCTATAACAGGATCGTGCTTAATGAACCAAGGCGTGCCAAGAACAACAGGATGCAAAGGAGAGGAGATAAGGAAAAAACATAGGTGTTCTGTATGCTGCTCCCCTACAGACAGGCGCAGGGGAGTGGTCTTCTTGGTTAGCTTACCGCTCCCAACATGCCTACCATCCAATGCCCGCACTGGGATTGGGTTCTCCAGCTCCTCCACCGGAATGTTCCATGCGTTTGCCAAGCCCTCATCCATGAAATTGCCTGCTGGGCCTGTATCGAGGAGTGCTGACAAAGGGCTAATGGCAGGGTACTCATCCAAGGATACTTGTACTGTGAAGATGTTATGTGATATGGCTAACCCAGATATAGTCAATCTTACCTTTGGTCGGGATGGTGGCTGCTTCTCTCGTTGGCGAGGTGGTCCGCTGATGTTTGGACAGTGTGCTAGGGTGTGCCCCTCCTCTCCGAAGTACAGACAGAGGCCTAATCGTAGACGCCGGCTTCTCTCAGCAGGGGTGATACAGGTCGAGTCCATCTCCATAGGCTCCTCTCCCTCGGCGTATACGGAGGGAGAGACCATGTGCCCTGATGGCCTTTTCCTGGCATGGAGGAGATGGTCCAACTTCACAGCCATCTGGATAAGGCAATCCAGATCCGCCTCCTCGTCCCTGCAGGCCAGCTTGATTTTTTCCTCCCTGAGCCGCTCCCGAAAAAGAGAAAGAAGGGCCGTCTTATTCCATCCACTTGTTGATGCCAGTGTACGAAATTCCAGGGCGTACTCGGCCGTGGTATGACTCCCCTGTCGAATGTGAAGGAGCCAATCTCCTCATTCCCGGCCCACGGAAGGGTGGTCGAATACGGACCTGAACAGGGTGATGAAACGGTCATAATCTTCCGGTTGTGGTGCTGGTGTAAGACATGATCACATTCTCCTAACGCTCCTTTGAAATCCTCTTTGTCTGCTGGCTCCATGGCAGGCTGAGTATTCTGTCACAAACTGAATTACAGACGCAACGTAAGGAGGTTTATTTATACTCCGAGAAAACAAGAGGAACAAGGCAGGCTTAATATAACAGAGGCGAGTCCGCGACATTACCAATACTCAGCAACTTGTCACATACTCAAGGCTTTAAATAACACAGTAGGCACTAATCAACAATAAAGCTACCATGTGCACCTGTGTGCGTAAATTAGATCCCATAGAGAAGGGTAGACACCTCTATAAAGGTTAGAGAGCAACCAAAAGCAATCGCCTGCATAAGAGAGAAACAGAAGAGAGAAACAGAAGAGAGAAACAGAAGAGAGAAACCAGGACACTGCTCCTAATATTCTGGGGAGGTGGACCGTTGACTGTGGCGGGGTAGCGCAGGAGACGTCACAGAAGACCATCGACAGCTCTCTTTTGCATAGGGCTAAGAATGGAAACAAATTGGCCTAGTAATGAATAAAGCTTATTGTTCAAATATTTTTTTATGTTAAAATGTAAAGACTATGTTACAAATGTATGTAATTTTGAATCAATGAATTTGATATAGATAAAATACCAAAAGATGTCAGTCTCCACTCCCATATTCAAGTGAAAAAAGACAAATGTGAAACTATTCAAATATTCCTGAAGTTCACTGTACTGTATATGTTGTAATATAATATGTGGTTACTGTCTGTGAATGCTGTACTACTTGGGTTGCTTCCCACTAGACTTGACTAGGTGTTGCAGGGTAATTGGGAACACAGTGCTTGTCAGACTCTAAGTGTTAAACTCTGTCTGAATTTTTCATTACGTGGGAAGTGTTGGAACCAGTAAGCAGTACATTCCTGAATGAATCATTAGTAAAGTATTTTAACAATTGTCTTCCGGCAGGGTATAATCTTCTAACAGAAGTTATGAATCTCAAGCAGTGTAAAACATACTTATAAAGCCTTCAATTACTTCACAGCATCCACTACCATGGATACATAATGTGTGCTTTAAGCTGATCTAGGAAGTGATATTGCATGCTACATCGTTATCTAAATTTGAAAACTTTATTCTGTGATTTCTGTGAAAATACCATTGAAACTTCTTATCGGAATAATAAAGATTTGGACATTAACTACTATCCATCGATATACTATATACCTATGTACAGTGAGCACCATAACTCATTGGACAGTCACCATTTATTGTTGTTCTGTACTTCAGCACTTTGAGTTTGAAAGGATACAATGACAATGAGGTTGAAGTGCATACTGTCACCTTTAATTTGAGGGTATATTCATGCATATCAGAGGAATTGTGGTCCCCTCATTTTTTAGATCAAAAACATTGGACAGTTCAATAGAATAATGTAATAATTGTCAATATTTTGATGCATATCCTTTGCATGTAATTACTACTTGAAGTCTGCGATGAATCGAATCACCAGACGCTGGGTATTTTCAGTTCCTGCTTGCTTCAGAGACTAATTGCATTAATTCCCGCCTTCAACATGTAAATTTCATGTTCAATTGGATTCAGATCCAGTGATTGACTCGGACAGTCAAGGGTTTTCCACTTTTTTACCATCAAAAACCCCCTTGTTGCTCTAGCAGTAAGTTTAGGGTCATTGTTTTGTTGCATGATGCCGACCAATAAGTTTGGAGGCATTTGGTTTTATCTGAGCAAAAAGGATATTGCTGTAAATTTCAGAAGTCATTATTCTACTTTTGTCTGCATTCACATCATTGATGAAAACAAGTAAGCATGTTTTATTGGCAGCCATTCAGGCTTAAGCCATAACACTCGCTCCAGCATGTTTCACCGATGAGGTGGTATGCCTTGGATCATGGGCATTTCTTTATTTTCTCCACACTTTCCTCTTTCCATCACTCTGGTAAATGTTCATCTTTGTCTCACCTGTCCACAAGACCTTTTCCAGAAGTGTCGGGGCTCTATTAGGTGCATCTTAGCAAACTGTAATCCCGCCTTTCTGTTCTTAAGGTTTATCAGCGGTTTGTATCTTGTAGTGTACCCTCTGTAGTCTTGCTGGAGTAGTCATCTGCTTATGTTAGACTTTGACACATCTACACCTGCATTCAAGAGAGTTTTAAAAATATTTTGGGCTATTTTTTAGGGGGGTTTTCTTCACCAAAGAGAGTATTCTCAGGTCATCTACCAGGTATTTTGGCATAATTGAGATCAGAAGTTGTTTTCTTCTTCCAAACTGTTGAATTGGGCATGCCCAGTGTTTTTGCAATGTTTCGGATTGATTGATTTTATTTTCTGAGGCCTATGACAGCCAGATTAATTTTGCATTGAAGCTAGCTGCAGTACAGGCCTGGCAGAGTGTGATGTTGATGCATCGCAGACTTCAAGCAGTCATAGCATGCAAAGAATAGTCTACAAAATATTGTGAAATATGACTTCATTTTACATTATGTTAAACAGTCCAATGTTTTTTGGTGCCGTCATTAACAGTTTAATCTATCTTTTCATCTTTCTGTCTATCATTCTCTGTCCATCCTCTATTCTCTGTTATCTGTTGAATTTTGTTTTTGCAATGGACCCGTCAAAATAAGCATTGGGATTGGTTGAAAGCACTTTAAGCTGTGTTAAAAATTATTTTTACCACAGTTAGGCCTATGACACAAAATATGCTTTATTGTTTACTCTTCTAAGAAACCAGAGAAAAAATTGTTTAGCATGAACCAAAATTATTGTTTACTCTTCTAAGAAACCAGAGAAAAAATTGTTTAGCATGAACCAAAATTATTGTTTAGAACATTTAATCATTATTTAACATTAAATCATCATCATTTAATCATTATTTTCTCTTAATTTTTGTCTAGCAGGTCATTTTCAACATAGGCTGTATGTGCAAACATTACGGTTCTGACGTTTACATTTTGTAGAAAGGCAAGGAGGAAGAGCTCATATAGCATCTACTTGATGATTGGAACTCAAAATGAGTGTTAAAATGAAAATAATTATCCTTTAATTAAGAGGTTGAGCATGTACAATATAAGTGTACGGTAGTCTGTTGTGTGAATTGTCTTCATATACTTATGTTAAGCAAGTAGATGTGGTAAATTCAGGTCCATGGACAGTGCTACTATCAACATCAACAGTGCCTGGCTGCCTGCCAAATGCACATACGAACATGAATTAATTGAATTAACAACCAGTCGGTTTGAACAGTAACATTAGTAATCAAATGAAAAACATGCTGGCTATAGCAATGCTAAATTTCTGTCAGCTATTGAATAAAGAATATAATGTTTTCTGCCTATTTGCCTAGAAAATAGGCATGTGATAGAAATATGTGATAGAATGTGATAGAAATAACTACTAACCTTTACTAAACAGCTAAAATGTTACATGAATACTTAGCTTTGAACTTAAAAAGCTGATAGCATAGCCTCATAGACATTCATGCAGCATGTAACATGTAGGTACCCTCGAGGCCTATCCTCAAGGTAGGCCTTCTCCAACTGACTATTTTACCACAGGTACCCAGAGTGGTGAGTGATTTCCAATAAGGTCAACTAAGCAAAAGTATCCCCAAGTGAGATCTTTTGTTTTAGTCTACTGAAGGCTTAGCTCAGACACTAGGCACCTCAGATTTGGACCTACTATACAATAGATGAAGACTTTAGCCCCAGTTCACCTCCCAAAATACACACTATTCTTTATACGTTCAGCAGCATGTGTTTCACCCCACATAGCAAGGATTAGTGAGTTGTAGCGGTGGCTTATGTAGGCTGGTTTATGACACTTATCACCCCTCCTTGTGTAATACCACCTAGATACACACACACATACTAATGGGACAAAAGGGATTGGAAATGCATCTGTAGCAGCAACAGCCATGAAATCCTCTTAAAAAGGAGCTACAAGTCGAATTTCAAAATTCTTCACCCTCACTCAGACTTTTCCACCTTTTATTTTGTTAAAACATGGAATAACATTTTGTTTCATTAGGGTTAAGTAGAGGTTTGGACACTAATCAACAAAATAAAGTCAATACTCTATAAAGTGAAAGATAAAATCTAGTCATGTTTTAAAATACAAAACAGAGAATTATAAATTGCATAAGTATTACCCCCCTTTAGCCATTATTTTGTCAAGGCAACTTTGGCAGCATTTACAGTGTAGATGATGATTATTCTGCAGCTAAAATAATCTTGGTAGAAATAACAATTTCTGGAGTCAGACAGCAGGTTGATCATACTGTGTTTAATAAAGTACTTCTAGTCCCAGAACAGGGAGATCTTAGCAATGAGACAACAAACATGGTTTCCGATAGAGCCCTGAATAACAATATGAGCTGGCTTATATAAGATTGGGGTTGTTGATGACACCTTCAAGAAGACCATTATCTCTTCAGACCTGTGACTGTCTCACATGAGAAGATTAGCAGGTCACCTTAACCATTAGGTCATATTCCAGAATCTTATTTTACCAAGTTGCTTGGCCAGTTGTTTTTCCCAAATTCACTCAGCAACCCGTATCTGTGTCTCCTGTCCTGTTACTAACATGTCCTGTTAGTCTGAATGGCATCAAACATGTTTTAGATATGTGATGGTATTACAGTCTAATATATAAGAGATCATAGAGATATAAGACATAAGTCATAAGCTTATTCTGATGTTTATAATAATTAAAAACAACACAGCCATTGATGGCCACTCTGTCATAGTTAACTGTCTGCACAGTGACCCAGCTGCTCTTCCCTCTGAGGGTAAAAGCACATTTCCATTTCTACAATAACAAGATCCACACAGGGCCTTCCTGCAAGGCCAATGAGTGACCTTGAATCTCCCCCTCCCAGAGAGAGAGGAAAAGCCCCTGTCTGGCTCAGATAACCTAACAGGCCTCATAATCTCCTTACAGGCCTCAAAATCATAGTTGCATAAAACTCTCATCTAGTTTACCATTCTAAAAGTTTTAAACTATATTTACATGCTCATATAGAATTTCTTTCCTCAACAATCCCTACTTTTGGCCATTCAATGCTCTTGGTGGTTAATGGACAACATTAGAAAGTAATTCTATATAATTACATTATAGTTATATAGCAGTTCCTTCAGTTGTTATATAATTCCTAAAGCTTCAAACAGGAATATCATTCTAAATCAATTACCTTGGAAAAATCATTGCAAATATGATGTGTCATACATATGTCATGTATGGATGACTGAGCTTCTTCCTTCTGGCTCAGCTCTCTCTTTGTCACAACGGTGCAATAAATTGAGTGTAATACCGCACCTGCTACACCGATTCTCCGACCAATCTCCCGCTCCATTGGTCCATCACTCGCAAACAAGACTCCAAGGTATTTGAACTCCTTCACTTGGGGTAAGGACTCATCGGGGTAAGGACTCATCGGTTTCCTGCTAAGAACCATGGCCTCAGATTTAGTGGTGCTGATCTTCATCCTAGCCCCTTCACACTTGACTGCAAACCGATCCAGTGAGTGCTGAAGGTCACAGGCCGATGATGCCATCAGGACCAAATCAGGATCTCATCAATCCCTGGGGCTTTGATGACAATCCCCCATCATCCTCTAGCTCTGCGTCTAATATAGAGGGCATATTAGTTGGACTCAGGAGTCCCTCAAAGTGCACCTTCCACCGCCCTATTCGCTCCATAGTTAAGGTTAACCGAGTCCCATCCTTACTGAATACAGCTTAGATGGTTCCCCGCTTCCCCCTCCTGAGGTGGCAAACAGTTTTCCAGAAGCACCTTGGTGCCGACCGAAAGTCCTTCTCCATGTCTTCTCCAAACTTCTCCCACACCTGCTGCTTTGCCTCTTTCATGGCAGAGGCTACAGCCCTTCGGGCCCTTTGGTACCCTGCAACTGCCTCCAGAGTCGTCCAGGATAACATCTCTCAGAAAGACTCCTTCTTCAGTCGGACAGCTTCCCTGACCACCGGTGTCCACCACGGTGTTCGTGGGTTACTGTCCCTTGAGGCACCCAATACCCTAAGACAACAGCTCCCCACCGCAGCTTCAGCAATGAAAGTTTTGAACATTGTCCACTCGGGTTCAATGCCCCTATCCTCCACAGGAATGCACAAAGAGATCAGCGGGAGGCGGGAGTTGAAAGTCTGGCGGACATGGGCCTCCCCCAGATGTTCTTAATTTACCCACACTACCCGTTTGGGCTTACCAGGTCGGTCCAGAGTCTTCCCCCACCCACTGACCCAACTCACCACCAGATGGTGATCGGTTGACAGCTCCGCCCCTCTCTTCACCCGAGTGTCCAAAATATACGGCCTCAGATCAGATGAAACAATTGTAAAATCAATCATTGACCATTGGCCTAGGGTGCTCTGGTACCAAGTACACTTATGAGCATCCCTATGTTCGAACATGGTGTTCATTATAGACAATCCATGACTAGCACAGAAGTCCAACAACAGACAACCACTCTGGTTTAGATTAGTGAGGCTGTTCCTCTTAATCATGCCTCTCCATGTGTCTCCATCATTACCCACGTGCGTTTTGAAGTCCCCCAGCAGAACAATAGAATCCCCAATTGGAGCCCCATGCAGGACTCCATTCAAGGTCTCCAAGAAGGCTGGATACTCCGACCTCCTGTTTGGTGCATATGTACAAACAATAGTCAGAGTTTCCCCACCATAACCCGCAGGTGCAGGGAGGCGACCCTCTCGTCCAACGGGGTAAACTCCAATGTAGCAGCGCTCAGCTGGGGGCTTGTGAGTATCGCCACACCCGCCCGGCGCCTCACACCCTGGGCAAATATGCAGAATGGTTCCAGAACCGAGACTGTGTGTAGAGGTAAGCCCCACCAGATCTAATTGGTAGCGCTCTACCTCCCGCACAAGTTCTGGCTCGTTCTCCCACAGAGAGGTCACATTCCACGTCCCCAGAGCCAGCCTCTGCTGCCCAGGTCTGGTCCATCGAGGCCCCTGACCTTCACTGCCACCCATTTGGCAGCGCACCCGACCTCCCAAAGGTGGTGGGTCCACGGGATGGAGAGGAAGTTGCCACGTTGCTTTTTCGGGCTGTGCCCGGCCGGGCTCCATGGCAAACCCGGCCACCAGGCGCTCGCTGACAAGCCCTCCATCTGGGCCTGGCTAAAGAGGGGGGACCTGGGCTTCCTCCGAGCATGGTCTTCCTCTAACTCGATTGCTCATAGGGTTGTTTGAACCATTCTTTTTTAACCATTCTATAAAGTCCAGATTGTCCAGAATGTATCCCAAAGTGATGGATGTGTGTGACAGATGTCATTCCTCCCCATGTATCCTCTACCATATGTTTTTTTACCTGCTCTAAATTAAACTGTTACTGGACCTTTGTAAAAGGAAAAGTCAAACACTTCCAGTTCACGTCACTAGCCTGTGTTGTTGCTTGCTGTTGGCCACTGGCAAATTGCCAAGCTCTTAAACCTATATCTATATTTTATCATATACGCTAGACTCTCTTCTTACGAGTCTACCAAAGTATTATTTTATTGTTGTATCAACGTTTTCCATTCGAGACGCTATTTTTGGACACACAGAGTTTCTGCCTCGGGAAACTACTTCGGAAACCTCCGCCTCGAAAACGAGTGTCTACCCCGGGACGCCATTGGACAACAGAGGAGTCTCTCATCTACTGCGACCAGTCGACAGCTAAGTAGCATGTCGTACTGTAGTTGTTGTTCTCGCCTTCTTGCTAAGATAGCTAAGTTAGAGGCTCAGCTTCAGATGCAGTTGCCAGAAAAGGAAAATCGCAGTGTAGCTAACGCTAAGAACGCATCTGAGCCACCAGGCAGTGTTGATAGTAGTAGCTATCCTAACTCCCCCGCACTGTCCTTGCAGCCGGACAATTTTCTCATGGTTGCTGGCAAAGGGCGCCGTCGGCCTGCTCGGCTGGTGTCGAATTCTAAACCACCGACAGACACTTTCAACTGGTTTTCCCCACTTGACTCCGACTCAGGGCCTGAGTCGTCTCTCTTGGGGATTGAGCGGCAGACGCGTCTAAGCAGGACAGATGACAAAATGAAAAGTTCAGTAATCGGTGACTCCATTACCCGTAATATTAGACTGAAGAATCAGCCAGCGATTGTGCAGTGTTTACCTGGGGCCAGGGCTACCGACGTAGAGGCTAATCTGAAATTGGTGCTAGCGAAATCCAAAACGGGCAAGGCTAGAGAGTACAGAGATATTGTTATTCACGTTGGCACCAACGACGTTAGGATGAAACAGTCAGAGGTTACTAAGCAGAACATAGCTTCAGCATGTAAATTAGCTAGAAAGATGTGTCGGCATCGAGTAATTGTCTCTGGTCCACTCCCAGTCAGGGGTAGTGACGAG
>JACXGM010028815.1:0-13906 GCA_016801145.1 Umbra pygmaea | reverse complement strand
GACAGAGTGCACTTTATTTTGTGACAAATTAATCCAAATATTTAAATGTGCTATATGTAAAACGGACAGCCAGCGTTAAAAAATGGGTACTCCCAGAATCGAAACTAATGTGACGAACAAGATCAGCGCAATCATGACAAGCGAACAGTGTTTTACTACGTCTATGGTCATGGAACCGTTTAGAAACATGCATAGTTTTGTTAGGTTGTCTAGAATCTCTATGATCTCGTTCGTTTGTTTGCTGCTTCCATGGCTGTAGCGTGCTGGGTTTGCGTTTTTACAGGTATGCCTGGCAATCCGTTCGTGCTGTCAAAATGGGCAGTTGATAACAACACACAGGCCAAAACATAAACATAAATTCTGTGTCGGAGCATACTTTTGCAAAAGAAAAAATACTGACATTAGCATTGTTTTCAGAAAATATAGTATTTCAGCTTAACATGTTTCCTTAATATCTGATGAGGCATTGGCGTCATTTTTGGATTTATTACAGTACATGTATTACATTATAGCACATTTAATGAATGGTGTTAAAATGTTGTTGTTTTTTTCAATTAATTATCACTAGAATTTTCTAATAAAATTATTTTCTGTTGAAAACCAGATTTTTTCCCCAAAAATCTTTTTTGTCCCCAAAAATAAATCTGGAAAATGGGGGGGTCGTCTTATATTCAGGGTCGTCTTATATTCAGGTATATACGGTACCTTACCCTGATGCTCCACTGTGCTGGCCGATATGGAAGACTGGCAGATAGAAGGCCATGGATTACCATCTGTCACATCAAACACCTTTAAATTGTGTCATAAGGCGTTAAACACAGCAAAGATGTGGCAAACCATGTCTGCTCATATGAGCCCAGAATGCCAATCGTTCTTTAAGTCATTTAGCAGAAGCTTATATCCAGAGCGACTTATTGTAAGTACTGCCACATCTCCTAGAGCTAAGTAGGGTAAAGTACCTTGCTCAAAGACACAACATGATTTGGCCTACTTGGGAATCAAACCGTAACCGGTGAGCCATCTGAATCAAAATGCATCCCCAGTCAACATCCATTTATTGAATTATTTTTTAAGACTTATTCCGTTGCAGTTCTGGGTCAATTCAGGTTCAGTGTTTAAGCATTCTGAGCTCTAATGTTTTCTTTGTCATTCATTTATCAAAGCAGTGTAGAATAGTACCTTTCAAACTTTAAAGAGTAAAATGCTCTGTAG
The DNA here is from genome assembly GCA_016801145.1 of Umbra pygmaea. Taxonomy (NCBI): domain Eukaryota; kingdom Metazoa; phylum Chordata; class Actinopteri; order Esociformes; family Umbridae; genus Umbra; species Umbra pygmaea. The sequence continues at coordinate 12,694 of JACXGM010028815.1, read as the reverse complement.
AACATCTTTTTCTACACGCAAATCCTTTACTCAATAATTCATTGTTTACCCATGCTTACCCTTTGTTTTATTACCAAATTGTTTTAAAGGGAACTATGTAACGAGAAAAATGTGTGTTTAAAATATGTCCATAATCCATTTTAAGCGTTGGCGCAAGAAAAAACTAAAAAACATTTAACATTACATGTACATGTATTACCTCTGCTACAGTATTAGGCTACGGAAAGTTTACACTTTAAGGTTCTAGGTTGATTTTATCGTGAAAAACTACAAATTTTGAAGATCAACACTTTTTGACTGGCAAAATGAGGTGAGCTGTACAAAACATTTCTTTTTAGTAAACTTTGTGTACATAAACAATGGTCTCAATACTCGGGTTCATGTGTTCAGCCCCTGGTGATACTTCAAGCTAAGTTTCATGTTGTGTCGAGCCTTAGTGTTTCAAAAATATCGATTTTGATGCTATCATATTAGTGCCTCAATCACGCCCGTTCAAAAGGCGATTTGACCGTAACCAAAAAAATAAATCTTAAAAGTGGCGTTTCCTTCTTAATTATGCTTCTAAACAAAAGTTTGTCTCGGGTACATTAAAAAAAGACCATAGGTTGCATTTTGGGGCGAGAGTTACACCTTAAGGTCAGGGTTAATGTTAGGTGTATGGTTAGATATGATTAAAGACTGAGACAACGTTACTCATGTGCACATTTCTGATTTCATGTGAGGTCTGCCCTCAGTTTTGAATCAACCAATCAAAAGATTTCTGCCTCCAATGCAGATCTGCCTGGGTAACACTTTTCAATACCTAAAACTCGGGTAATGCGGGTAATGCGGGTGCTTTTTGACATTGTTACCGTCCTAGCCTAATCTAACAGCCACAGTGGTGAGTGGATTATAAACCGTATGATTATAATAATAATTATTATAATACACCTTTATATAGCACCTTTCATAAAGGGAATGCAGCTCAAATTGTTTTACATCAATCAAAGTCAAATAAAATGAAGGAAATTTGCATCAATAAAAACATTTTAAAAAAAGTGTAAAAATATTTTGAAACAAAAAGCTTAGAGCCCGTTTGCAGGCAATGAAATAAAACTATGAAATGTAAAGGAACATATTAAAAGACGGAAAGCATAAAAAGCATTTGAAGGCAGGCTTAGTTAAAGGCTAAAGTGAAAAGATGCGTTTTAAAAGCTTTTTGAATATATCAATAGATGATGCTTCCTTGATATTTTTTGGTATTGTGTTTCACAGCTTTGGAGCATACCGTAGTTAAAAAAGGCAGCATCTCCATTTTTTCTGTGAGTGTGGTTTTGTACCATTATCAGGTTAACTGTTGAAAATCTGAGGCCCCTTTGGGGAACATAGGATTTTAAAGTCTGTCTAATAGGCTGGTCCTGAACCATTTAGAGTTTTATAAACAAGCATGAGGACCTTAAAATCAATGCTGGGAACTGGGAGCCAGTGTAATGACTTCAGAACTGGAGGAATATGTTCTCGCCTCTTGGTTCTTGTTAAGAGTCTCGCTGCTGAGTTCTGGATAAGTTGAATCTTCTCTAAAGATTTTTTTAGGAGGCCTGTAAGGAGGGCGTTGCAGTAGTCCAATCTAGTTTTAATAAATGTGTGAATTAGTTTCTCTGCATCTTTCTGGGTTATGAATGGTCTAACTTTAGCAATATTTCTGTGGTGAAAGTAGTAGGTTTTTGTCACCTTGTTAAGATGAGAGGTAAAACATAGGTCAGAGTCTATAATAACACCTAGGCTCCTTACTTCAGGTTTGATCAGGGAAGTCAGGTTACCAAGGTTCATGTTAATTTTCTCCATATAACTTTGAGGCCAACTAAAAGGATTTCTGTTTTATCCTCGTTTAATTTTAGGAAATTAGCACTCATCCAATTATTTATGTCAATTAGGCACCTAGAGAGTGAGCCTATTGCATCTATGTCATCTGGCTCTACAGAAATGTATAGCTCTGTGTCATCAGCATAGCTGTGGAAATTTACATTGTGTTCTCTGATGACATCGCCTAGTGGAAGCATGTATAGTGAAAAAAGTAATGGATTCAGACAGCTTCCTTGTGCAACACCGCATAGTACTTCATGTTCCTCGGATACATGGTCACCAAGACTGACAAAGAATTTCCTGCATGTAATGTAGGTTTGAAACCATCTGAGGACATTTTCTGAGAGACCAACACAATTTTCGAGACTATCTAGTACAATATCATTATTAAACACACTTATTAATTTTTTTTAATAGCATCTCATGCCTTGCTCTAAATATTATTTAAAAAAATTAGTAAGTGTGTTTGGGATAGGGTGGTAGATTTACTCTCTCTAACAATCTGTTGCAGGTCTTTAGTAGCAATGCTGTTAAATGTCTTCATGTGCTTTGTTCAAGGTTTGCTCGGGAAGTTTATATTTGTTGTGGTAATGGTAGCTCTAATAGTTGTGATTGTGTTATTAAAAAAAGCTGCAAACACCTTGCATTTAGTTTCAAATGCTTAGCTTAAACATTTTGGGATAGGGGCAGGGTTTAGCAGTTTGTTCATTGTTGAAAAAAGTATTCTAGGGTTATATCCACTTTCTATAATGATCCTGCATATCTTGCAGAAAAAAAAACTGAATAGATTTTGTTTGGCCTCATTCTAGTTAAAACAGTAATAGGTCATGGTGTCATCGAATTCACAACATGTTTCTTATCACTTGTTTGGGTTCAGATTGACCAGTCTAACACCAGCTTTACAGTGTTTCTTTAAAAGTCATCATGCACTTTACCCTAACTGTCTATCTGAATTTCACAAAAACTGGATGATATCACTGTGGTATAGAATGTAGTTAATCCATTTCGCCCACTTTTTTCCACAGTTTTTCAGACATCAGTCTGATAGGAGAGTATTGCTGTTTATTTTTTATTTCCTTCTTTAGTGGAACTATAGAAGAATGGAGGATATTGTATTCCAGATGACCTGCAAGCATTTGCATTCCAGAGTTGTTTAGATGAATCCTGTCCCTTTTAAAGAGATTTCTTCGCTCCCAAAACAGGTCAAATTGTTGACGAAATTCAGGCCTCGGGCAGCACACGTTGAGGCGAGCCAACTGTGTAGTGCTAACAATCACTGCTAAAGCGACCTATCCCTCGATCAACTGTTGGTATTGGACCTGATATTTGCACTCTTGTAGAGAGTCAAGAGTGTCAACAGCCCAGCAGTTCAGACTGCTGCTTTAGTGTCATTTGAATCTACATGTACAATAATTTTGTCAGCAGTCATGTAGCTTTTGAGTATTTCTGGTAGTTTCTGAACTATGTTGCTGACTGTTGTGTATGAAAGACAGTGTGGTATCATATTCTTACTCCTTAATTTGCTGATTTTCGAGTCCCCAATGAGTGTAGTTTTTAGGTTTTACGGCTGTGTAGTCTGTGTGAGAGCTTGACGGTTTGCCCCTCTGTCATTTTGTGAGTGCTTATGTTTCTGACCATACTTAAGGTTGTTTTTCTTAGCACGGCAGGGTTGTCAAATTCCGTTCCTAGGAGGTGGATGCAGTTTTTTCTTTTTCTTTGGTGGTTGGCGAGCGATGTTTCTTAACATTTTTAGTTTTTTTTTCTCTGTAAGGACACGTCCTTCTCTTAGGGAGGCAGGATAATATGTATATAATACGATTTATTATTTGTTATTACTCTCGGATTTGACAAAAATTACATGTTTTTCGAGGTGCATATATAAAGCAAAGCTTTTTTTTTTGTGCAAGGAGGAGCAGGAGGAGCACTGCCAGAGCCCTGCAAAATGACCTCCAGCAGGCCACAAATGTGCATGTATCCACTCAAACGGTCAGAAACAGACTCCATGAGGGTGGTATGAGGGCCCGACGTCCACAGGTGTGGGTTGTGCTTACAGCCCAACACTGTGCAGGACGTTTGGCATTTGCCAGAGAACACCAAGATGAAAGCAGGTTCACACTGAGCACATGTGACAGACGTGACAGAGTCTGGAGATGCTGTGGAGAACGTTCTGCTGCCTGCAACATCCTCCAGCATGACTGGTTTGGTGGTGGGTCAGTAATGGTGTGGGGTGGCATTTCTTTGGGGGGCTGAACAGCCCTCCATGTGCTCGCTAGAGGTAGCCTGACTGCCATTAGGTACCGAGATGAGATCCTCACACCCCTTTTGAGACCATATGCTGGTGCAGTTGGACCTGGGTTCCTCCTAATGCAAGACAATGCTAGACCTCATGTGGCTGGAGTGTGTCAGCAGTTCCTGCAAGAGGAAGGCATTGATGTATGGACTGTCCCGCCCATTCCCCAGACCTGAATCCGATTGAGCACATCTGGGACATCATGTCTCGCTCCATCCACCAATGGCACATTGCACCACAGACTGTCCAGGAGTTGGCGGATGCTTTAGTCCAGGTCTGGAGGGACATTCCTCAGGAGACCATCCGCCACGTCATCAGGAGCATGTCCAGGCGTTGTAGGGAGGTCATACGGGCACGTGGAGGCCACACACACTACTGAGCTTCATTTTTACTTTTAAGGACATTACATCAAAGTTGGATCAGCCTGTAGTGTGGTTTTCCACTTTGATTTTGAGTGTGACTATATCCAGACCTCCATGGGTTGATAAATTTGATTTCCATTGATATTTTTGTTGTCAGCACATTCAACTATGTAAAGACGAAAGTATTTCATACGATTAGTTAATTCATTCAGATCTAGGATGTGTTACCTTAGTGTTCCCTTTATTTTTTTTTGAGCAGTGTATAATTTAAAAGACCGTACCTTTTGCGTATGCAGCCATCTTGGCAAAAGAGTCTCCACCAGTGGAACCAAACACAATTTGCTGAATATATCAAATAATCGCACCGACGTAAAACATAACTTGTCTAGTGTACTTACTCGGTGGATAACTGTCGATCTCGTCCCTCCGGTATGGGTCGCAGCTTCCAATTTATTTTAGGAACATGAAAAAAAGTTTCAAGTACAACCCTGTTTATCAGAGAAGGGAAATCTTCAGACTGTACAAAACACTGCATTTCTTGGGTGTCACAACGTAACAGGTCCCACACCGTGCAACACATTCATATGGCATCCATAGCTTCACAATGTCCGCAGATACACCACCAGTTTCCAGAAGTACGAGGCTGTGTTGCGGCATTAATAATAATAATAATAACTGTATTTTTATGTAGCGCCTTTAAAGTAGGTTCTCAAGGCGCTTTACATAGTAAAGCATTGAGTATGGCTAGCTCTATCTCTCTCGTAGCCCTTGCACGGAGCTCCTGCAGCTCTTCGTCCGAATATTCCGGATCGAAAAGATAAGGACTTCTATCAAACAGAAAGGGTTCGTTGGTTAAATAATCTGCCATCTCTTTACTTATATCCTGTGGAAGTAGTAGTCTCTGTTTCGTTCTCTGCTTTCTTCTGGCACAACAAACCATGGGAGCAGAACCAGCGCCAGCTATGGTCAATAACCTTTTGCCTGGCAACACTAACTCAAGTTTTCCTCTTCAAAAGAATAGCACTCATAATTTACAATAATCAGGTTTAATTAATTGCATACGTAGTGTGTTCATGTGTTGGTAAAATTAAACCTATTGTTGGATAAAACAATGAACCTATTGTTGGATAAAACAAGACTCTAGTGAATGTTATTCAAGTGTAATCATGTTTTCACGTGAGACACTGACAATATATCATTCAAATTGTTTGTAGAACGTTTTTGGTAATGTTTTTAATAAAATAGTTATTATTATTTGCTATCATATAGTTTTATTATTTCTTTACACAGCATACAATTGCATTTGGTTACAATTTACTAGCTTTATAATGAATTAACATTGATTATTGCTGTGAATTAGAGCGCTATTTTGAAAAAACAAAAATCTGACTTCGCGTTGCAGGCATAATCTCCCGTGTTCTGCAGTTGCAGTTCAGGTCACGTAGCACGGCGTTCGTGGTTCGACTGGTCGAGACTCTTTTGCCAAGATGGAAAGGTACAGACTTTTAAACTGTATTTCTTATAAACTGTCTGTACACTTATAATGTTCTCAATGCTTCGGTTTGCATGTGGTGACCCTCATTATGCTACCATGTAAGTATGGAGATATTTCGAGCCTTGTTAGTGTTATAAAGTAGTGATTTATTTTGACTTCAAAATATGCCCTCACAACTAGCGTTTTAGTTTGCACTAAAACTGGCCACATTCGATTAGCATGTCAACATATCCCTTAGAATGGTCGACTCGGTACCCATGTGTTATTGAAACCTACTGTAGGTTCATTATGTGCCAAAGTTGTCCTTTAAGTCTGACAGCACAATGGGTGGATGCAAGTTTTACATTATGCAGCATTAAAACACGGGTATCAGATCGGCACTCAAAGTTCAGTACTCAGATCAATAGCGGCGATGAAAAAGTGGTGTCAGTGCATCCCATATTTTTGTATCCTTTTTCTCAACTGATTCCAATATAGTCAAGATCAATCGATTAGCAAAATAGTTGTTAGTCACATTTTTAGCTGCAATATGATAAGTTTAGTAGTAAGTGCTTTTGTGAGATAAGGCTCTTAGAATGCTTGTGGAGCAGATCCAACTGTAAATCAGACTGTAAATCAGATTGTATTGTTTCTACATCCGTAGAAACAATACAATCTGTAAGGTAAATGGAAAATTATCATATAGAATTATTACCTGAGGATCTTCCTTGATCGTCCTTGATGAAGTATAATATTTGTTTAACAATAGATTGTAATTCAATTAAACTTGCACTATGTAATTGTTAAATACAAAAACAATGTTTTAGGACTAGTAAAACTAACATTAGGAACTAGCATATTGAAAACAGGGGCTGAAAACATCAAGTTTAATAAAACAAAATACAGACAATAGTAGAATAGCAAAATCCACATTTCACAATATCAAACTAGAAACAAATGCATATTATGGACAAAATAATAATGTGTATTTTCAGAAATTGGTTATACTGTCCCTGTATTATTCTTGTGTTCAATAAAAACATATATATAAAAATAATTTTAAAAATCTACATAAAGTTTGGGCCAACAGGACAAATGAATGTGAAGTTACATAGTGCAGCTTTAAGTTAACAGCCGTTACATTGGTGTGTGTGTGTGTATGTGTCTAAATGTTTCTCTGGTAAAACGATAGCGGCGCTTGGATGATCAGAATCCAATCATAAAGTCCGACTTTTTACTGACAGCAGAATCATCTAATTAGCTTTTTAAAGGACTGTTCCACAGTAAATCGGATTCACAGTATAGCATATACAAATGTTACCATAGATGATTTATGTCATATACACATTTGTTCTTTTTCATTATATCAGAGAAAAGCCAATAGTATATTTCAGTTCCTTTCGCATCCACTGGGGTGCTTCTGTATTCGTCTAAACTTGAGCTACCACAACTCCCAGAATTCTAAGCGAATTTAGTGCCCGTCCCCGTTTGAACACACCGATACAGAACATGGGCAATTCAACAGCACACCTCTGTAGAGCTTGACGCTAGAAAGTTATACATATTTGTTTTTGAAATTGTAGTCTAAAATCATGCCCGTTTGGTGTTCTGTACCTGGTTGCAGAAATTACAAGCAAGCCCAAAAAGAAGGAGTAATCTTTCCCACTTTACAATAGGCTATAAAAAGTTAGGGTCTGCAGTTGGCATTTTAGGTCGGAAGATTATGAAAGGGATCTACGTGCTAAATTAACTGGCACTAAAGCCCGAAAGCGGCTGAAAAGCGATTGCGATCCCATCCATTTTTCTTGATCTAGAAAGAGTAGCCTATATATAGTAAGGTATAGTAATTTACACACTCAGCTAGCTACTAAATACAGCTGGCATTCTACACATACAGTACAATAACGTTACCACAGACACGATGTGTGCTCCATTATCAAGGTACAGAAAATAGGTTTAATAAACTTACTCATCTGTTAATTGTCGTCTTGCTACATCTCTTTCCATGTGTTCTGGAATTTTCAGTGATTCAGTGCGGTCGTCAGACATTTTTGGTTCAATCCTTACAAGTAAAGCTTGTCCACGATCCCATTCATTGTAGCAAATCCTTTTTCTTTAGTAGACATGGATGGACATATTCCCACAGAAGCACTTAGGCAATTAGAACTTAACCGCGTTTCAACTGGATTATCTGTAGAACATGCTGCCTTGTTGAAGCTGAATATCAAACTCCATTTGTTGTAAACGTTCTTCGGTGTTCTCGGACGCAAACATGTATGGTTAGATGCCACTCAGAATGTAAAAGCAAGTTGTAAAATTCCTCATCTGCAAATTCTAGGTTAGTAGCAATTGTGTTACCAGCGACTTTGGTTACGAACTGTTTCACAGAATCCAGAGAACATGCCGGGTGGGCGGGGCTTGAAACAAGGAAGCCAGAGTTGTAGTTCTATACATACTAAAAAAATCATACCACCTCGTCTGTTTAGCATGAAAACGGCTGATAGAAACGTCACAGAAAGACAAGCTATACCTTTAAAAATCAAGGACAACCGAGGCTTTAAGGAGTAGGTTTGAAAGCCACATCAGTATAACAGGGATGCTTATTTTCGTGACAGAATACATGCCTATATTCATCTTTCCTATCTCCACAGTCCATTCATACCACAGTGTGACGTCAGAGTATGAAGTTTCCCCGCAAAATTTCAAATCTTGTTCCTTCAATAGCCAGGCATGGGTGAAACATATCTCACTGTTCTACAAATGTCTGGGAGAAGCTACTAGCACCTTCAGATAGCTGTAGGGTGAATTTTCCCTTTAGAATTTCATTCTGTGTGCGTTACTTTTTTTCAACTTTCCCAGATCACAGATTGTATCATATTCCCATCAAATTCCTAAAAACTAAACACGTTTTGTCATTGATATTCTCTACATTCACTTCATCTAGCCTACTGGTGCTGTCCCAGCATAAGGGCTCTTCATCTCAGGGGAGCTAACTAAATGTTATTGTCTGTACTGCACTGTACGTATGTCTACACCATAGAAATAGAATGGATAGAAAGGCCATTGAACTGCTTGGCATGGTAATTCGATTACTACACAACAAAATGGAGATTGTTGTTAGTTGTCATGGTGACAACAGATAAATCGTTTTAATGCGGAAATAGGCCGCTAGATCTTTGCAATGGAATGGTACACATAAAAATGGCTGCCGCTCTGACCATTCTGCTACATTGATTTTAATTGGAATGGCCTTTCTATTCATTCCGTTTCTATGGTCTAGACACTGCAGCCCAGGCTGGATTTCTCACAGACTAGCTCTGCACAATCATATATGCACCTCGGCATGTGTCATTTTTGTCAAATGCTGTCCAATCTGAGACAAATACTTGAAGTAATACATTTTAAAATGTATTATACATTTTACAATTTACCTCTTGCATTTGGCAGATGGATTAGGCAAAATTACCTGCAATGTGAAAAAGCAACCGCATAATACAATATAGGTGACATGTTCACCTGATCTATTTCTTTGCACCACTGCTTAAAATGGATTATAGCCTATTATTTTGTACTTAGGCAGGCATTCCTGGAAACATGCTTAAACCACTATTTACTGTTAATACAATGGAGCAAGGATACATCTACAATAACGGTTAACTTTATTTTTTAACACCCCACTACACTATCACTACAACGTCTCGTGTTTGCTGCACCTTACTAGGACATGGTATCGGATCATTAAATACTCCATATGCCGATACCTGATCCCGTATTTATGGCCAGTATCGGACACATTTTCGATCTCAGTATCAGATCGGTGCATTCCATACAGTGCAAATACACAAAAATAAATCAACATACATGCACACAAATATATACACACCCACACACATGCAGGCTCAGACACATCTTAATGAAAAGTTGGCATGAGATGAGAGGTTAATGGCAGGTTTAAGGGCATGTGTATAAAAAAATGCACTGCAGGTCCTCTCATCCTAAAGCTGTTTGCCGTTCCACCTGTCTCCCAGCCGTCAGGAGGACAGCCAGCCGTGGGTCTTATCAGGGCCCCCACTCTCCGTCTTCAGCTTTTGACTAAACCTTTTTACATTGCTGAGATAAAAAGGCCGTGTGCCGCCTTCCTTAACAGAATTACAGGATAGTTGTGGTGCACCGTCTGTTTCATGGCTCTTTTCCTCAGAGCTGTCGTAGCGAGAGATCGAATTCTTGTACGAAATTATGTTTGCTTAATTTTATTGTTTTAATCCTTTCTTTCATTGCTTTATGTTCTCATTTCCTCTACTTTCATTGTTTATATCGACAATATCTTTACTGCTAAGTAGTTTAACGCACCCTTATCCATAGGGACTTACAGTTAGTGCATTCATCTAAACATAAGTCTACATCCATTGTATGTATTCACCTGGTGCTGTTTGTACAGTGAGAGGAAAAGACGTTCCTGTACTGAATGTTTGCTGCCTTTGTGAGGTAATAAATTGACTCAGACAGAAGAACAAATTTTCTCACATATTCAATAGCCTTTGTTTCGCCATTTTCACTGAGCTTAGTCAGACTCCACTTATAGCGTCTACAGAACATCCGTAGCATCTCACTCCAAAGCCTTCATGGCTATCGCTATTGTTCATCTAAAAAACAACTGGCTCTAACCAAGCATGTTGTCCTAGACAGAAATGCAAGTCTGTACCAACAGCTTGAGCCTCTGAAACAACCCAGCCCAAAAAGAAAATGGATTTATTAAAGAACAAGAATTTACTACCTTTCCCAAGAGTGATTTGGAAACTACGTCACTATGCTAGGTTAGCAGTTGTAGCCTCTTGGTGTTAAAATGTTTGCACAACGGCACTAGCCTATGGCTGTCTGCCCCTCTTAACAACATGATCCAGCTGAGCAATGCAAATGGGTCCAAATCAATAACGCCAACACATTTTAAGAATATCTCTGTTACACAATTAAACAACAGCAGACAGACTTGTAGTGATTATGCAAACACAGACGGATGCACCAATGTGATGTCTTGATCAAGTGTGTCTGTTAGCAGTGACAGTCCGACCCGCACACAGATTAGGGATTCAATCCTAACTAATAGCCGTGTGATGTTCCTGAATCAACATTTGACACTGGCTTAACTCTGGGCCTTCTGACTGTGTGATTAGAGGGTTGCTGCCTGTGTGTGTGTTTGTGTACATCCCTTCAGAGACACACATACTCTGGGTGAGTTTGCCATATGGATGAAAGACGAGGGATGTGTGTGTGCGTAGGTGCACAAAGGCTCTGGGTGCTGTTTGAGGTGGCGACTGTCTCTGGATGGGGACGATACGACTGACGCATAAACTCGCACACACACACACACACACAGGCACACATACAAAGAAACACATTTTCTCCCTTTCTCTCTTTCTGTCTTTAACTATGCTTTCTAATCTTTCCCCAGTTCCAGGGATGACTTGGAGAAGCTGTCACCATATGGAAATATCTGCAGTGACTTTGTAAACAACTCTCCTTTAAAAATGCACCTGTTTTAATCCTCCTTCATTTCCTTTTGTCGGGTTCCACTACCGAAAATAATCCTTCTGCAGTCCAAACTAAACGCGTGAAAACACCCTCAATCCTGACATCAGCTCATCTCAATCCATGACTGCCAGAGCCAGCACGAACGCACGCACACACACTCACACACAAACGTGCCGCACGCTCACACACAATGCGCGATAATCCGTGAACAAGGCCCTGTCTTTCTCCTCATCCTCCAGTTTCTCGCTAGGGAGCGTTATCTTCCTGCTTTCCTCTTCTTCTGCCTTAGCTGTTTGTTGACAATGAATGCCAAGAGCTTGCATGGTGTTTAAGACATGCTGTTGTATCCTTGCAATCAACAAACTGTACTCACGGAGCGGTATGGGACCACGTAGCGGTAATGATCCCTTAGCCTGTCTCTGAAACTCACCGTGACTAGATAGTAGTGGTCCTCTAGCGCCCCATCAGAAGTGGGTTTGGCGTGACCCTCATCTGTCCAGTCAGATGGCCTGAGTTCTGAACATCATGTGACCAGACAGAAAAGTTGGTTATTTCCTTAAATCTCCTGCAACCTCTCCCCCTAACTCTACATCACATTATTATTATTATCGTCACTTAAGATTGTGAAACACAGTCTTCTAAAAGTATGACCTGCCCCAAAAGGGGAGAGCAGGCTTCACAATGCTAAGAACTGTAATGCGTACAAAGTTTGCCCCAAAAAAATACATATATATATTGCATTGACAAGTGTATAATATAGTTTCTTGTTACAAAACCTTGCTGTTGTTTATTACTGCTACCAACATACGCCCAGTGTAAATATTTTTCACATTTTCTCCTGAGCAATTTATTAATCTTGTCTGCTGCTGTATTTTGTTGTTGCTGTCTAGTTTATTATTTATATATTATTACTACTATTATTACTTTGGACCATGTTTTCCCCAGCATAGTGGAGAAGAGTGCTGCATGTAAGCACTGCCTTAGCAAGTAATAACGTCTGTGTCACGGAGCTACCCATGATGACAACATAACCTTCATTCAACTTCTACCCAGGTTGATAGAAGTGTATGTGTGTGTTACTGTGTGTTACTGTGTGTTACTGTGTGTTACTGTGTGTTACTGTGTGTATGTGTGTTACTGTGTGTTACTGTGTGTATGTGTGTTACTGTGTGTTACTGTGTGTTACTGTGTGTTACT
>JACXGM010028814.1:0-13906 GCA_016801145.1 Umbra pygmaea | reverse complement strand
AGGTTGCCCATTCTCACCATCTGGGGTCTTCTCGTTAGGAAGTCCAGGATCCAGTTGCAAAGGGAGGAGTTAAAACCCAGGATCCTGAGCTTGGAAATGAGCTTAGCAGGAACAATAGTGTTGAATGCTGAGCTGAAGTCCACAAACAGCATCCTCACGTATGTGTTCCCTTTTTCCAAATGTGAGAGGGCGGTGTGTGCCGTCAGTGCGATTGCATCGTCTGTAGATCTGTTGGGGCGGTATGCAAATTGTAGGGGGTTCAAGGTGTCCGGAAGGGCGGCGCAGATATGAGATTTGACCAGCCGCTCAAAGCACTTCATGATGATTGAGGTCAGTGCTACTGGGCGGTAGTCATTTAGGCAGGTGATGCAAGGTTTTTTGGCACCGGGATAATGGTGGCCTGCTTGAAGCAGGAGGGAACTGCAGACTGTGTTAGGGAGAGGTTGAATATGGAGGTGAATGCCCCCGCAAGCTGGTCGGCGCATCCTCTTAGAACACGGCCTGGAATACCATCTGGCCCTGGAGACTTCCGCGGGTTCACTCTTTTGAAAGCTCTCCTTACGTCAGCCACATCCAGGGTCAGAGTGCAGTCATTTGGGTTCTCAGCCAGCTTTTCCAGAGTGATGTTGGCCACCTCAAACCGTGCGAAAAAGGTGTTGAGCTCGTCCGGGAGTGAGGTGGGGGGGTGGGTGTCACAGCTCTTCCTGCCTTTGTACTCCGTTATCTGCCATAGTCCACACCACATGCATCTGGGGTCGGAGCTGTTGTAATTGGACTCCAATTTGTCCCTGTAGTCTCTATTAGGTCATATCTGGCCCTCCTCAGAGCCTCCAGATCCCCAGAGTTATAGGTAGAGGACCGTGCTACAAGCTTGGCACGGACGTTATCGTTAACCCAGGGCTTTTGGTTGAGGAAGGTCTTAACATTGACCCGTGGAACGACATCATCTATGCACTTGGTGATGAATGCTGAGACAGAGTCAGTGTATTCATCAATGTTGTCACCCGCTGCAACACGGAACATCTCCCACTCTGTGGTTTCAAAGCAGTCTTGGAGAGTATAATGTATTGCTCACTCCATTTTTGGACTGATCGAAAAACTGTTTTTTCCTGTTTAAGACGTTGTCTGTAGGTAGGGAGGAGAAGAATGGAGATGTGATCTGCCTTTCCAAAGGCAGGGCGAGGGATGGGTTTGAAGCTGTTACGGATCGTTGAATAACAATGGTCCAGGGTCTGATCGCCCCGAGTGTGAAAAGAAATATGCTGATGAAATTTGGGCAGCATTTTTTTCATGTTTGTCCTGTTAAAATCTCCAACAACAAAAACCTAATGGCGTAGGTAGTTATTACGGAAAGTAATAATTAGCGGAACGTCTTTGCATGCATTGCCTGTGCAGCCGGCATTGCAAGATCAGTCTTTCTCTGCGATTCCTATTGAATACTTTTTGCCTGGACTTCATGAGACGTTTAAAAAGTAAACACAAACCAAAAAAAGAAAATTTAAGCGACTCGAAATCAACTACATCTTGTATTTTGTAAATGCACCCTTCTGGCTCTACGTGATTGTTTTACTACAGTGCTTCGCGGTTGGCAGTCACAGATTGCTCTGGATGCGCGTCATCTTGTGACGCCGTCTTAAATCGTAAAAAACATCATAGGAATGTTTTTCCCGTGAAAGACATCCGAGCCCACTTTCCACTGAAGGCCAAAAAAAAAATCTGGCAACAAGTAACATATTATTTCTGACTTACTCTATGTGTGTACAGAAGGCATAACACATCTGTCAATTTATAGTCTTTCTTTTTTCATTTTTCCCCACTTTCTCCCCTCCATATGGTTCTTGTCCAATTTATACTTCCACAATTGCATTTACACATGCCCGATCTGTACACAGGAAAGCAACATTGCAAGGTAGGTAACCAGAGGTTCCGGGCAAAGTCAGAGAACCCATAGTCAGGCTTGAACCACTGACTATCATGGCATAGTTTGTCCTGCATGGCAAGGACTTAGCCCACTACGCCACATGAACCCACCACATCAGTCTATTCTATCAGACATGAGCTGTGTATGAATGTTTAAAAATGTAGGGCGGCTGATGTTGCCAAAGAATTCATTCTGCCCATTTTGTCCGTTCAAGAGTCTTTCTCATTGGCTACACCAGTCTTCCCAGTATGTATGTCAACAACAACAAACCACAACAACAAATAACAACAACCACAGCCAAGGCGTGGCCAGGACGTACGCCAGCCTGTCCAGGTAGAGCTTGTTGACTTTGTCCCAGTTGTTGTTGAGCAGCGAAGCAGTTTCCTGCACTCTTGGACTTCCTCCGGGTGTACTGTTGGCCAACACATCGGCTCTCCTGGCTAGGGCGCCCTCCACAGAAGGGCGGAGTTTCTGCAGGCTAAACTGTACTTCCTGGGAAGAGAAGAACGCATGTAAACACACACCCAATACAACATGCATGTACATTACATACATACACACACCACCACCACCACACTGACCGACCTGAAGGCACTGTCCTTGCTGTGGGAGGTTGTAGAATACAGCCTGCCAGTACTCTGGAGAATTCAGCTGGAAGTCTGTCTCCGAGACAGAGCGCAGTAGGGTCTGTAGCTCAGCCAGGTACTCCTACACACAAACACACATACACACAAACACAAATACACACACATAAAACACTTAAGAGGGTTGACTAATCATTACTGCTTTGTCATTAAAACGTAACCAAACAGACACCAAACAACATTTAACGTAGGAAAAAAAACTATGTAAATCATTGTTTACAAAACCAGAGGTGGATATTTACGTGAGTAAAAGTACTTTTCTGAGTAACTCTGAGTTCACAAGCTTTGGGAAGTCCCTGCTTAAGACCAAAATGATCAGGTAAAGGAAGTTCATACTGTATCTTAACAGTGACTTAAAAAACAAATAAAAAGAGTCAAATGGGCGCTGGTAAGATATGAACTCCCTTTCCCTGATAATTTTGATCTTAAATATGGACTTCCCAAAACTTGTGAACTCAGAGTTACTCAGAAAAGTACTTTTACTGAAGTAAATGTCCAATTCTGTACAATACTATAACCAAGCCACCAAAAAATTCCCGTAACCAGTGGTATATGCTAACCAGCCTGACAGGTCTTCTATTACTTGTTAATGAGAATGTTCTGGGCACTATTACCACAGGCGACCTATACAACCCTGTGTAGAACACTTCAAGAGGGTTCTAAATGAGCAAAGTAATATGAAAAGACGTTGAATATACTGTTTGTTAGGGGGGGTTGGAAACCCGTTGAAAGTCGGCTTTCTGGTTCAAAAGCTGTGAAATTTATTTTGAAAAGACGTCTTTCAAAATATTTTGTTCAGAGGGTTCAGTCGGGGGCATGTTGTTAGTTATTTCTGTAAGTACGACTTTCCCTCCTGTCTCTCATTGTTATTCTTGGATGACTCATACGAGCCACTTCATTTCAGAATGTGTCACTGTCTTAGATGAACATAACTTTTCTATTTGTTTTAAACGTCTTTAATGATTTTTCCATCAGTTCAACACTTTTCACTTCTATAGAATTTCCTAATGAGATTCATACCCTTGTCCTGATATCGATTTAGCTGTTTGGCAGTGATTGGGTAAGGTTGCAGAAATAGATATGGGATCAAATGTCGAGCTTAGAGTATTGAATTTTGAAATAAATGTAGGCCCAAGAACTGTGAATAAATATTGAAAAAAGGGTTGAAATTGTGTATAAGGTAGATGGAAAACTTGCTATAATTTTATAGGGTATGGTGATTAAGGACACTGGTGTCAGCATAGCTTGTTATAAGTCTGACAACCAAAAATTAACTTTAGTTAGCTAGTGAGGGCACGATTCTACACAGAGAGGTGCATTTCAATTGGGTCTCTATTTGCGGTGCACAGTGCACCGCTGTCTCTCAAACTAAGGAGTAGGGGCGTTTGAAATTCAGATACTTAGTCTAACTCACCAGATTTTTACTGACTGCATTCCTGTATGTGTTGGGTTATGTACATGTGCCCTGTGTTGTGTGTAACTTGACATCTGTCAAAACCAAACATACCATTCTTAGATACTGTAGTTTATTTAACTCCAATTTGAATATGAACATAAACACAGAACCATCCCACTAACCGGGTGTTATACACTCCATCATGGTTTGAGTTCAGGGACCCTGTTGTGTATTGTTTTTTTTTTGGTGAATTTTCCTCCCTTCCCAATTCCCACTAAACCTGCCTTGTCGGCAGCTCCGCAACTCCTTGGACAGATATGTGGGATGACGAGGGGCATTCACATGGTTCATCCAACCACATGTCGCTCGAGCTGCCAATTTTTTTGCACTGTTAACCCAACACGGAAGCCTTTAGTCGGATCATGCACGGGATGATTTGGTACACCGACTATACTTCCGCAATTGAATTCACAGGCGCCTGATCTGAACACGAGGAGTCGTTGGAGAGGGACGTGGCAGGATAGATAATCTGAATTATCTAACCCAAATCCCGGGCAGCGCTATGCCAATTTGCGCTGCCTCATGCCGGAGGCCCATGGAGGCCCCATGACTACTGTTGTATATCCTAAATATATTATAGGTCTTTACAAGTAGAGCAAAAACACAGCTGGCATTAGGGTATGAGGCCAGAGTAGGTCCAATCACAAGAATAGAGCTAGATTAGACATTAATTAATCAGTCCCATGTAATTCTGTATATCCCTGCTCTTTTGTGTAAAGATAAGGAGCTACTTTAATGCTATGTTTTTATTGCTCATAATTTATGCCTGGTCAAAAATTACTTTTAATTTCTGTGGTTCATATTGTTTTCTGGTCTTGAGGCATTGGAGTGCCTCATTTAACTTATATAGTATATTGTTAAAATCGCATGAGTAAACCAACTATTTCACAACAAATCTATCTTTAATTGATCAGCCCTGCCACCCAAGCAGGTATTAATGTGTGTGCAGCCCTGTGTAAAGAGATTAGCATGGTGTGTTTTGATTGAGTGACAGGGTGACTGGATACATACTTGGGGTTCATTGATTGGTTGCAAGTCCAAACAGGGGTCAGGTGACTGTGATTGACACACCATGCAGTGATGAGTTAAGGCAGCAGTGTGAGAGAAACAGAACACAACACCCAATCAAAGAAGAAGTGTATCACAGAACAGCCAATCAGAGTAGAAGTATAACATGCTGCTTCACACTGATGGAAGGATGACAAACTAAAATGATGCAACTGAGGCGAAATACATAAAAAAAAATCTAAACAGATAAAACTTTTCTTTCTTTCTTCTTTACTTCCTTGAGTAAAAATGTCTGTAGGCAACTTGTCATTTTACATTTGCATTTAAGTTATTTAGTTGACACTTTTCCAGAGTGACTTGCAGTAGAGCGCAAACATCTTCGTGGATCTACTGCATGCTTGGGGCAAGACCTATTCTCTCTGACCAGTCTAAGCTACTGTAGGTCCAAACCTGTCATAACTATATGAGGGTCTAAAATGCTAAACTAGTCCCAGGCTGGCACTCATACTTGAAAAGGCCTTTGTGGACACAGGCCCAGCTATTGAATTCTTTATTGATAACCACACAGACAAACAACCAAATCTCAACAGATGTTGTGCCTGCTTTGCTTCCACAGATTCAGGAAGCACTTCTTGTACTAATCACCTTGGAGAAGGATCACAAGGAGTGATTGATATCTCCTATCAGTCCTCTGATTGGTCAGGTGAGTGATTCCTTTAGCTAAATCACACGATTAGCTGGATATTGGCAGCAGGCTGTAGTTAGTCATTAGTATTTGGTGGGTGGGGCAAGTTGATGTAGAGGACCACAGGAGCGGGGGTCAGTGACTCACACTTTGTCGGCGGTAGGGGGTGAATTTAGTCTGCACCTCCTGCCAGCGCGTGTTGAGCTGGAGGAGGCGGGGCTGGACCAGGGAGGCCGCCCCTGCGTCCGACAGCTCTTTGGCCAATCCCTGCACCTCTTTCAGATCGTCATTCTTCACATCGAACTGTGAGCCAATGTCCTGGTGGATTGACAGAACCGTCCAGAGTCACACCCAGGGAGAAAACACACACACGCACACAAGTACAAAACAACTGTGTTCTACCGTTTCAGGGCAGTGATCAGGTGAAACCATCTTTCCAGTCAAAACAGGAAAATTAAGAGAGAGAAGAGTCATGACAAGAGGACTGTTTTATTGGTATCAGTGGTAAGGGTCATGTTAACCCTTTACCTTAGTGGAGGGCAGAAAAGAAGCTGTGAAATGAGTGAACAGACAGACAGGTAGATGTGCTGCTACTTTCAGGTACATGAGTGAACAGACAGACAGGTAGATGTGTTGCTAGTTTCAGGTACATGTGTAGTGGAATGACACGTAACTCCCAGGAGGAGGTCAGTTTAGCGGAATGTCATTTTAATCACCTAGAATAAAAAACAAAAAACAAACAATAACACACTGTCAGAAGGCACTCAAGAAATACATTATAGAAAGGGACGGAGAGAAACAACATTTTCCAAAGAGACGTTCTCCAGACAGAGAGAAGGGTGTAGAGTTTCACCTTAACCCGCAGTTCTTCTGGGGGGTCAGGTAGTTGGGCCACGCTCCTCTGGATGTCATCCAACCACTGGAGGAGGTCATCTGATTTCCTACGATACTGATACCACTGTGGAGCGATAGCCAGGGCCTTCTTCTTCCTCACACCACGCAGGTCCTGCACACACATACCAACACCAACACGTTAGCATGTACACACACACCAACACACACATGTTAGCATGTACACACACACCAACAAACACATGTTAGCATGTACATACACACACACACCAACACACACACGTTAGCTTGTACACACACACCAACACACACATGTTCGCATGTACACACAAACCAACACACACATGTTAGCATGTACATACACACCAACACACACATGTTAGCATGTACACACACACATGTTAGCATGTACATACACACACACACCAACACACACACGTTAGCATGTATACACACACCAACACAAACATGTTAGCATGTACATACACACACACACATGTTAGCATGTACACACACACACACCAACACACACGATAGCATGTACATACACACACACACCAACACACATACATTAGCATGTACACACAAATACCAACACACACACACATTAGCATGTACACACACACACACACATTCGCATGTACACACATACCAACACACACACGTTAACATGTACACACACACACCAACACACACATGTTAGCATGTACACACACACACACCAACACACAGACATTAGCATGTACACACACACACATACCAACACACACATGTTAGCATGTATGCACACATACCAACACACACATTAGCATGTATACACACATACCAACACACACGTTAGCATGTATGCACACATACCAGCACACACGTTAGCATGTAAACACACATACAGGCATGCGCTCACACACACCTACACATACATAATCAATTGAACTGATGATAAAACTGAAGATATTGATCATGTGTAGGAATAACTGTATACTATAACAGTGTAGTGTCTGACAACCTAGTATAACATAACAATGTTTTGACTAACTAATATACAATACCACAGTTGTATCTGAAAACCTACTGTAGTATACCATAACAATGTCTTGATTAACTAGTATACCATAACATATTTTATTTTGACTAACTATTATACCATAACAGTGTTTATTTTGACTAACTTGTATACCATAACAGTGTTTTTTGACTAACTAGTATACCATAACAGTGTTTTTTGACTAACTAGTATACCATAACAGTGTTTTTTGACTAACTAGTATATCATAACAGTGCTTTATTTGGCTAACTAGTATACCATAACAGTGCTTTATTTGACTAACTAGTATAACATAACAGTGCTTTATTTGGCTAACTAGTATACCATACTGTAGCGGTATTGTATTTGATTAACTAGTATATAAAAACAGAGTTTTATTTGACTAACTAGTAAACCATAACAGAATTGTATCTGACAACCTAGTATATGATAACAGTGTTTTCTTTTACTAACTATAATACCATAACAGTGTTGTATTTGGTGTTGAGCTGGTTGTGTTTGATTCGGATCTGTTCTTTCTTGTCCGGGTCTGGGACTCTCTTCTGTAAGTTCTCTCCTTTCAGCAGCAGATCCTTTACTGCTCCTTCCTCACAGGCCTACAGAGATAAAAAGGTATAGCGAGTGAGAGAGGGAGAGAGACACACTGGTAGAGAGAAGATTGAAAACAATGATGTAGATGCGAATGTTAGAGCCACTAAAACAGAATAGCAAGTTACCCCATCCTGCACTGTGAAGTCCTCCTCCTTCAGGTTCTCCCCCTGTTTCTCCTCTTCATCCAGTAGGTCCAGCCAGATCTTAGCCTCATTGTGGTACTGCTCCACCTCCACTGCTGAGGCTGCCAGCTGCACGCACACACACGCACACACGCACATGCACACACACACACACACACACACACACACACACGCACACACACACAAACACACACACATCAACATACAAACATTTTGATAGTTTTTTTCACCCTTCAAGCCTTATTGAGAACATGCCCTTTGGACAATTCCAGCGATTGCAGTGCATCTGTGACAACAGCAAAGATTTGAAAGAGAAAGCCATCGACATGCATTCAAGGTTCATGGAATGGAAATACAAGCAAGTGTTTTATATCAGTCTATAAGGAAGGCAGCATTATTGGAAAGAAACAACTTTTTAAAAACTTATAAAATACTAATAAAATGTTATCAGTCATAAGACTGAGACTCATTGAGAAATATATGTAGTTACTGTTTATTTTGTATTTGTGTACTAATTAGTCCAGTGCTATTGCACTATAGATTTATGTTCCTGTTTATGTGTTGAGGGAACATGTGAGGGAGACGCTGGGGTTTGTTGGAGCTGATGGACATTATTAAACATTATTGATTGAGCCCTCACCTTGTTATGTGTCGTAGATAATTTGTTATAGTGAGCCAGGCGTACGTTAAGTGTAAAGAGTATTCATGCCCGATGCCGCGTTAAAGCCTGGTAACTTGCGTACACGTTGTGCAGCTACTATTGTATGTTGTTGTTCCTCCAGGCTCGTGTCTGTATTCCTTCATGTGAGTTCATGTTGTGTGTGTGTATTGTGTAGGTGTGACGCCTTCCTTCTGTTCACCCAGAGTATAGTCTGCTTTAATTTAAGTAACGTATGGCAGGTGTGTGTTATTTCTGATTGCATGCAGCCGGTGTACTCAGTCAGTATTTAGGTTCGGGTGAATAGGAGGAAGGCGCGATTCATTACTATATTGTCACCGTTACATGGTCTGTTGGTTGCTGTTGTTTACAACATGTAAGTAAGTGTGAAGTTTGATGTTTAGTTTGAGTATTTGAGTACTCTCTTTATAGATTTATTGTCCGTGTCCACGCCGCCTTAGAGTCGCCAGCACTCTATACCTATGCTTGTACATTTCCTGGACCAATACTAAGTAAAACTACGAACCATCATCTACCTGCCTTGGTCTCCCTTTCTCTCCAACACTACACACCAACTCATGACATGAAACACATTATTAAATGGATTCGGGGCATCCTGGAGAGTGATCCATTGTTACAAACTGTCTTTAATGAGGCATCAGAATTTGCATTCAGACAGGCACCCAAGTTAGTGATAAATTGGTACGCAGTCACCTTACTCCCCTAGTTAACCCCAATTGGCTTTCCCATCAGCTTTCCTATGGCAATTTTCAGTGTGGACATTGCAACCACTTTTCAAACAGATCCAAGACATTTTATGATACAAACGCTTTGCTGATTGCAACACTGCATATGTTGTCTTTAGCAGGGGTTTCAACCTTTTTCATCCAACGGACCACATAATTAACATAAAAAACGTATATATATATATATTGTCCCACTCTAGATGCATTTATGGTGCAGGTTAATTGGGTTTGAATGACTGTTATAGGGTTAGTAAAATGCATCTTTTGGTGAATTCTTACTGTATGTCACAATAAAAAAATTACAATCATCCAACCTAAACACCGGACAAAGTAAACTATAGCGTTACATTTGTATTTTATTTACCTGCGGAACCACAGGTTGGAAATTGCTGGTCTATAGACTAGATTGCCTTTGTTTTTATTATAGGACAAACACATATGTTTAAACGACAAGCAGAACATCAATATTTCATCAGAACGTCCAATGAAAAGGATCCGATGGCTACTCACTACAGTCATGCAAGGCACAGCACCTTAACATAATGGCTGTAGAGGTAATACCCTATAAGCAGGAAAGGGGGGAGATGAAATGCATAGGTGCGTTTTTCACTTTTTCTATGCCACTTCGATAAATTATTTTTATGCTTACGAGAGACTGTCTTGGGCTTGTTTGAATTTATTTCCACATCTACTTCAGTTTTTGCAAAATGTTTGACAGTTTTTTACCTCAAAATGGATTTTTCCCCTCAAAATGGATGTGGGTTAGATCTTCCTCGTGGTCAGTACTCTAGAGGTTAAAGGTCAGAACTGTACCTGTGCGGCGGTGATGCGCTGTGCAATGGTGTCAAAGCGCATGTTGAGCTGCTCCAGTTTGGAGCCCAGCTGTGCCTGGCAGTGTTCCCCACGGGTCCTCATCAAATCCTGGCCTAGAGCCCGAACCGCCTCCACCTTACCACGCATTACCTCTAGGTCGCCACGCAGACTCTGAAAAACAAACATAATCAACACATGCCACACACAAACACACGTATTGAACTCAATAGTTACAATCAAAAAGTAAACAATGACTGCAGTAGAACTAATCAATACAATGAGCCTGAGCTCACAAGAAGATCTAATGAAAAGAGAAAGACCAAATGCTATCACATGAAAACAGAGCCATAAAGGGGAGTCCGCATGGCATAGTGGGCTAGGGCGCTGCCTCGCAGAACAGTCTACGTCATGATGGTGAGTTGTTTGAGCCTAAATACGGGTTCTCTGACTTTGCCCAGGAACCTCCAGCCCGATGACGCGTCAATTGATATAGCGCTGCTAGGTTTTTGGGATAGATAAGTCGGATTATCTGCCTTGCCACGTCACTCTCCGGCGACTCCTTGTGTGCAGATCGGGCGACTGTAAATTCAATCATGGAAGTACAGTTGGTGAACATAATCATCCCATGCATGATCTGAATAAAGGCTGTTGAATGAACAGTGCGGAAAGAATTGGCTGGCTCGGCAACACGTGGTTAGATGAACCACATGACCGCCCTTCACCGTCCCGCATCTGTCCAGAGCCATTAAAAACACAATCGCCTTTAGACTTCTGAATAAAGAACATATTAAAGCATTGAAACATTGTGTTGAGACCTTAAGCGTGGGGTCATTGGGTCCATGGGTGTCCATCTTGTCCATCTCTTTCTCTGCACTCTCAATCCATTCAGTGATCTCCTTCACATTCACATCCAACGTTTCTATCTGTCTCTGGTAGTCCTGTGGAGGAAGAGTGTGTGAGACACAGAGTAAGAATCCTCCCAACACTCCTGAGTGTAACAATAACACCACAGCCAGACAGCCAGATCAGGTGAACAACTCTGTGTCCTGGTGCGCTGATCGCGTGTTCCTCCCTGTAACCCGGCCCAGGCCCGGCAGGCAGCCACAGCTGCG
Source organism: Umbra pygmaea (assembly GCA_016801145.1). Classification (NCBI taxonomy): domain Eukaryota; kingdom Metazoa; phylum Chordata; class Actinopteri; order Esociformes; family Umbridae; genus Umbra; species Umbra pygmaea. The sequence continues at coordinate 2,232 of JACXGM010028814.1, read as the reverse complement.
TGGGCTGAATCACGTAAACATGTTCCAGACCTCATCAGAACAGGGACTGGTCACAGCTGGAGGGAGACAGGCTGAAGGCAGACCCACCAGCAGCAGGTTGAGCCATTCCTCACTCCTGGAGGTGACAGCGATCCAGTTGCAGTTGAGGAGTTGGACCTTGTCGTCCACCAGACCCTCCTGACCGCGCAGCACGGCCTTCAGGGCATCAGCCAGCTCCTCCACCACCTTCAGCTGCGGCGCACGCTTCTCTGTCTCTTTCTGGGTCGCCTGGGGCCAAGGGGAAGTGGGGGGGTTTGAGGGAGGGAGACAAAACCATGTAAGACCTGAGGGAACGTGTATTGTTAAAATACTAGACTGGGCTAATATGCTTCAGTATTAGCATTATACACTTCTGGGGAATGTTGGGTGATCATTTCCCTTAAAACACAGGAGGTGGTGAAAGAAACTGTTTATTCATTTCCCTGATGTATTCAGAGGGTACTGGCAGAGCCTAAGCCTCCATGTTCTCTGAGGTGGACGATCGGTCTGACCTGGATGTGACGAGTGACGAGCGTAAATTCAGGAGACAATCAGACATTTGTTTGCAGACAGCCATCACGTTGCTAGGCAATGTGGCAGGCCACCTAAGAAAACTGTCCCTAACAGTCCACTATTTTTGTTAGGGTGCCCTGTTTCTGACTAGGACCTATCGTATTAGTGCCCTACACAAGGAATAGGGAACCATTTGTCCCAGAAAACCCTCAGCAGTACTTCGGAGAGAGACAGAGAGAAAGACAGAGAGAGAAAGGAAGAGAGAAAGACAGAAATAGAGGGAGAGAGTTATCTGTCACTCTAACTCTGGCGTCTCCACTGAGATCAAAGTAATAATAGCTATTTAATTTTCATGGTATAATGTGAGTATCCGCCCTGGTACCTTGGCCCAGTCCACCTCAGCCTGCAGGTCACTGGGCATGCCGTCAACTGCAGACCTCTTGGTCAGCTCCGCGTCTGTAGAGGCCAGCCACTCTGTCAGGCTGTTCAGCTCCTTACGCAGTTTCCTGGACAACTTCAGACTCTTCTCTAGCTCCTGCTTTCCATCTGTCACCTGAAACGACAACATATTTCCCCAAAATCACTCAGTTAATCACTGAAAACCACTTTGATCTGTATAAACTCAACAAACTATAAATTTGTTGTTAAAAAACAACAACATTTCCCAGACCCCACAGGGTTAACCAATCAACAGCCTTGTAGAAGAGACAATGGGGAAAGGACACATGCTATTGGCTGATGCGCCTGACCTGAGCGCCCAGCTGGTTGTAGAGCAGTTTGAGGGCAGTCAGCCTGTCGTCTAGCTCTTTTGGTTGCTCTGTCTGCTGGCGCTGGACAATCTGCCTGCCTGTCTTTATTACCGTCTCCACCTCTGACTTAACTTCACTCAGACTCTTATAAAACTTCTGTGTATGGGGAAGAGGAGAGAGACATAAACAATGTTAATATAATCATACACCTGTTCTCGATCAATAAAGCAGTTAGAGAATTCCATTAGAGAAACAATTACCCCGTCACTAGCTGGCGTACTTGATCACTGTTTACCCACCATGCATTGTTCCAGCTGTGACTGCACCACTTCCTGGTCCACGCTGCGTATGTCCAGCACCGCCAGCTGGGCCTTGACCTCCAACAGGACACGCTCACAGTCTGAGAGGCGCTGGTCAAAGTTTGCTGGCTTTTGGAAGAGCCGAAACTTCACGTACACGTCCTGGAGTTTCTTCTGCAGTGGAGAAAGACACACAGGAACATTAATGAGGATACTATATCGATTGAGATATTGGCAAGACTACAAAAAACGTAGAGGCACTACAGTACATCTGTCGGCTATGTGAGCAGTTGGTGAGCGGTGTGTGCATTACCTGTGTCATGTCGATTTGTGCAGATACTCTCTCTGATTGGCCATTTTCTTTATTTTTATTCTTCATGTCTTCCAGAGTCCCCTCGTGAGTATTCAGCTCTGTCTGTATTTTCTGTCAATGGCATTACAGACTGATTTATTACATTACACTGTCTTTCTCACACACACGTTGGTTTTTCTATCTTCATAGGGACTTGAGAACTAATCCTTACACACACACACACACACACACACACACACACACACACACACACACACACACACACACACACACACACACACACACACACACACACACACACACACACACACAAACACACACACACACACACACACACACA
>JACXGM010028813.1:0-13906 GCA_016801145.1 Umbra pygmaea | reverse complement strand
AAAGACTTTGAGCTTCAAAGTCTGTGAGTGTGGACATTGGGATTGTGCCATAGTCTCTGGCACATCACCTTTGGAAATCCTCACTGGAGAGCGAACAAAGAGTTATGAACAAACCGCAGCAATAATTGCCACACACACACACACACACACACACACACACACACACACACACACACACACACACACACACACACACACACACACACACACACACACACACACACACACACACACACACACACACACACACACACACACACACACACACACACACACACACACACACACACACACACACACAGTTGTGGTAAAATAAATACACACATAAGAACTTTCACAAAGTCCCTCTTTGACATAAAAAAATAATAATAATAGTCCCCTAAAAACATTTCCACTGCATTTCAGCCCTTCCACAAAAAGACCAGCTACCACCATGTAGGTGATATTCTCATTAACATAGGTGAGAGTGTTGACCAGGACAAGGCTGGAAATCACTATGTCATGCTGATTGAGATAGAATTACAGACTGGAAGATTTAAAAGGAGGGCGGTTCTTGAAATCATTGTTCTCCCTCAATTATGGTTATTTGCAAGGAAACATGTGCCGTCTTCATTTTTTTGCACAAAAGGGCTTCACAGGCAAAGATATTGTTGCTAGTAAGATTTCACTTAAATCAAACATTTATTGGATCATCAAGTACTTCAAGGAGAGAGGATCAATTGTTGTGAAGAAGGCGTCAGGGCGCCCAAGATATTCCAGCAAGCACCAGGACAATCTCCTAAAGTTGATTCAACTGCAGGATCAGGGCACCACCAGTGCAGAGCTTGCTCAGGAATGTCAGCAGGCAGGTGTGAGTGTGAGGCAAAGAGGTTTGAAGGAAGATCAGGGACAGACTGGTATTCTGCAAAAAGGTACAGGGATTGGACTGCTGAGGACTGGGCTAAAGTCACTGATTAATCCTCTTTCCAATTGTTTGGGCCATCGGGAAGACACTTGGTCCGAAGAGGACAAGGCGAGCGCTACCATCAGTCCTGTGTCATGCCAACAGTAAAGCATACTGAGACCATTCATGTGTGGGGTTGCTTCTCAGCCAAGGGAGTGGGCTCACTCACAATTTTAAATAAAGATTGGTACCAATGTATCCTCTGAGACCAACTTCTCCCAACCATCCAAAAACAGTTTGGTGATGACCAAAGCCTTTTCCAGCATGATGGATCACCGTGCCGTAAGGCAAACGGGATAACTAAGTGGCTCTGGGAACAAACATTGACATTTTGGGTCCTTGGCCAGGAAAGTCCCCAGTCCCTAATCCCATTGAGACAATGTGTGGACAAACAAAACCCCCACATTCTGACAAACTCCAAGCATTTATCATGCAAGAATGGGCTGCCATCAGTCAGGATGTGGCCCAGAAGTTAATTGACAGCATGCCAGGGTGGATTGCAGAGGTTTTGAAAAGGAAGGGTCAACACTGCAAATATTGACTATTTGCATAAACTTCATGTAATTGTCAATTAATGTCTGACACTGTAATTATAATTCAGTATATCATAGTAACTACTGACAAAAATATCTAAGAACACGGAAGCAGCTAACTTTGTGGAGAACAACACATTCTCAGAACTTTTAACCACAACTGTACTCTCTCTCTTGCTCTCTTGCTATGTTATTTGAAACATTCATATGCACATCCCTGACTGCTCAATGCTTGTCTAGAGATTTCTACCCAGTTTGTTAGAAGCAAAAAGACCAAGGCTTTGGTACATCAGTATCACGTAAGTGATGACATTTGAGGCTTCGGACATCACACAAGGGTTTGTGAACTGTGGTGCTGGTTCAGAAACCGGAGGGCTTTTCAACTAGGGATCGGCTTCGTAAGTTTTTTCAATGAGCTCTTGTCTGTTCACTTAAATTACAACACATTTATTTCTGAATCGATGTAGAACCATTTATAACTTTATATCAGGTTGGGAGGATTTTTACCAGAAAAAATGTTAATCTTGGAATAGGTATTAATTGGTTGCAACAAAAGATATTTACATTTCTAACATAACTAAAATGATCTTTAAAAGTTCCCAGTACATATACTGTATATATTTGTGCTGCATTTAAAATTAATTATATTTAAATTAATAGAATTAAATCTTTGTTTAGCAAATGATCCATTATGGAGAACGGCAGGTGGTAGTACACTGCAGATATTCGACTGACATGGTGGGTCCAAGTGGCACAGTCGGCTAAGTCGCTGCATTGCACGACAGTCTACGTCATGATAGTCACGGATTTGAGCCAGACTATGTGTTCTCTGACTTTCCCCGGTACTCCTGCATGAGGCAGTGCAAATTGGCATATCGCTGCCTGGGATTTGGGTTAGATAAATCAGATTATCTATCCTGCCACATCACTCTCCACGACTCCTTGTGTCCAGATAGGGCGCCTGAGAGTTCAATCGTGGAAGTATAGCCAATGAATGACTAAAGGCTTCCATGTTGGATTTGCAGTGCAAATAGAATCGGTGGCTGGGCAAAATGTGGTTGGAGGAACGGTGTGCGTGCCTCTCGCCATCCCACAGATCTGTCCAAGGTGTTGCGGAGCTGCCGACAAGGCAGGATTAAAAGGGGATTTGCCTGAGGCACTCACTACTGCAGCGGATGAACACGGATCAGAGCAACCATAATCACCAGGATCACTTTCAACCCCTGACCTTATTAATCACTGTATTTAAGTTATTTGGTTCTGTGTTGTGAGTGATTGGTTCTTTGTATGGTGTTGCTTGTGTAAGATTTACAATACATTAAGTACAGTTGTGTTTTTTGACTATTTACAATAGTAAAGCTGTCACCTCATCTGCAATTGCCTCCTGTCATTACATAGTGATAACAGTGTGCTTATTCCTTTGAAAAATCACAATTTTTACTTTTTATATTTGTAAATGTGTTGAAGCCAACTGCCGATGACAAAGTCCACAGGCACGGGGGTGTAGTGGAATGAGAAAATGGCGTACAGGACAAATATCCACATCTTAACAGGTCACTGGCGGCTAATCAAAGGTTTTTTTATCTCCTCAAGGGCAACTTGTGTTGCAGCAGGCATCAAGCATAAACATTTATACAGATATAACACACACAAAATACAATACAACTGATTACCGAACTACATAGAGTAGATAATTTATCGCTTACAATCCCCATCATAAAAACAAAAACAAGCTACGGTTCACTACCATTACAATATGTACCCTTTGCTGTCATCCCATCATCATCACCACCACCACCACCACAGCAACCACAGTTTCTGTCATCCTATCATTACACTTTGCCCCAGGCAAATTTAACCAGTAAAAACAGAGTTGCTTCCTTAGAGAAGCTAATCAACACACCCACCTCACAGGACCACACAGACACTGGCTCAATGTGAAGGCCAACAGACCAACTGTATACCACAACAGCCACTGGATCTGATTAAATAGTAGTTAATGTTTTTATGACCGTCCCATAAAGAGAGCAATGTCATGTCATGTTTTTCTCTACAGGTTATTACCTAGCCAGCTGGCCAAAAGATATCTGTGAAAATCCACAGAGACAAATGTTTCGCCCCCTAGGGCAAGACATTTGAATTAATGTTAATGTGGGGCAGCTTGTCCTTTTGTCTTAATTGTGTTAGCACCAAGTTGGCGTCTTAATGTCTTGGAATACTTTGTGTAAATTGTAAATGTGCCAACATGTATCTGACTGTTCTCATTGTTTTAGCCAGAATAAATTTATTCCATTTTGATACAACAGGAGGTTTGTTATCTACACTTGAATGGAGATTATAAAACTTTTGTTTTAGTTCTGGGAGTACTCCTGGCATGCATTTTTGTTGCCCTAGCCATGATATGAAGATAGCTTTTACATATAATGTATAGTCCAATTTTTAGGAATTAGAACAACATATTATTCTTGGTATGTTATTTGTATTCTGTAACATCCAGCCCTGGGTGGGCTGTTAGATGGACTATTGTGTAGTTTATTCCCTGTGTTTACTCCCTTGCTCCCTCATGTGTTGTGTTTTGGCTCCCTGTTTTGTCTGTTTCATGTATAGCTCTGAGTTAGGTCTGTTTGGTTACGTCAGTGTTTTAGTTCCCAGGTGTCTTGTGTTAGTCATTAGTTGTTTAGTATTTAGCCCTCATGTTTCCGTGTACACCTTGTCGATCAATGTCTCCTGTGTTTCCCGGTGTGTGTCCAGATATCCTCTGTTTAGCCCCACGTGGCAGTATTGTTTTGTTTATTGAAAATGTTTGGAAATAAACACTGTTGCTTTTGTGCAATTTCTTCGCTCCTGTCTCTACTTCCTACATACACGAAAGGGATTCGTAACAGATTGATCGACCCCATAATGGGACAGCGAAGGAGAGACGGCGTTGCTTGCCATCAGGAGGAGGAGATTGAGGCAAGAGCCATGGAGCTTCGGGCACACATGGATCGGCTTATGGCTTCTGCCTCCGGAGCCCGTTTTCCCACCTTCTCCTGGGAGGAACTCGTGGGTTCGGTTTCCCAGGAACTTGGTGCCCAGGAGATGTCGGGGTGGAACACGGGTGTTGGAAATGGATCTGAGGTTGAAGATGAGTTTCTTTTGTTAGAGGAGGAAGAGGACCGGGAAGCTTGGGACGGCGAGGAGGAGGAGTGGAGTGGAAGAGCCATTCGGCGGACACCAACCCAACTGCCTCTACCATAGCCCCGGATGGCCTCTACTCCCTCCGGTAGGGTTTTCTAATTCCCCGTTAGCTTCCCCAGCCCCCCTAGCTCTCTGGTTCAGGGCAGTGGTCCGTCACACAGGGCCGCCCGTCTGAGGGCTAGCCCTCCTAGCTCTCCCTCCTTCCAGGCCAGTTCTCAGGCTAGTTTATGTAGCCCCACTAGCTCTCAGGCTAGTTTACGTAGCCCCACTAGTTCACAGGCTAGTTATGTCCCCAGCTCTCTGGCTGGTTGTTTTCCTGGCTCTCAGGCCAGCACAGGTCCTAGCAAAAAGGCTAGGTCACCTAGCAAAAAGGCTAGTTCCTCTAGCTCTCAGGTTAGACCCCCTAGGGCTCCGGGTATTGCCCCTAGAGCCTCGGTTACTGCCCCTAGGGCCTCTGTTCCTTCCCCTAGGGCCTCCTGTTCCTGCCCCTAGGGTTTTATTTATTGCCCCTAGGCCTTCTGTTTCTGCCCCTAGTGCTTCTGTTAGCGCACCTAGGGCCCCAGTTATTGCCCCTAGGCTCCCAGTTATTCCCCCTAGGGCCCCAGTTATTGCCCCTAGGGCCCCCTTTCACACGTTGGCCGCCAACCCCGTTCATTGGTGGTCCGATGAGGAGGAGGAGGAGGAGATGCCGGCCCTCATAGGAGGTTCACCCCACAAGATGTCCGACAGTCTCCCCACAAACATTTTCGGGGGGGCTATGAGGGGTGGCGACAGGACTCTGCCCCCCTCTTTTGCAGTCCTGTCCAGGATGACGACCTGGAGGACCTGCTCTGCCCATCGCCACAGCCTCCAGCAGTCTGCCCACAGCCTCCGGCAGACTCCGGCAGACCCCCTGCCTCCGTGGCCTCCAGACCCTTGGCCCTCTGCCCTTCTTGCACCGGTCCCCTTGTTTTGCCCACCCCGGTGTTGTGGGCATTGGGGGGGGCTACTGTAATGTCCAGCCCTGGGTGGGCTGTTAGATGGACTATTGTTTAGTTTATTCCCTGTGTTTACTCCCTTGCTCCCTCATGTGTTGTGTTTTGGCTCCCTCTTGTGTCTGTTTCATGTATAGCTCTGAGTTAGGTCTGTTTGGTTACGTCAGTGTTTTAGTTCCCAGGGGCCTCATGTATAAACGTTGCGTATGCACGAAAAGCTTGCGTACAATGGTTTTCACGCACACGGTGTGATGTATAAATATTTACTTGATGTGAGAATATGCGGGCCGTCACGGAAACTTTTGAGCAGTCGTGAGAATGTGCGGGCCGGGCCATACGCAAAGTCTTGTTTTGCTTTGCTCTGTAAGTGACAAAACTCACCAAACATAAATAAAGTTTCCACTACAGTTACTGTCATACGTCTATGACGTTGACTATTCTAAAAACATAATTACATCCGCTAATAAAAGTTTGATCATTGATGTGGATCAAAATGCCAAAACCCAAAAGGGAAATGCTATTAGGGCTGTTATATCTGCATCGTATAACCTTAATACAAAAAGACCAGGCAGTATACTTGTTAATCAGAGTTTATTTTATGTCTTAACTTGGCAAACAACCTCCGCGCAGGGAGCTCTTTATTAGACTGACTAACTCCAGCTCTTATTCCCTGTGACAGCCCACACCATTGGTGTACCACTGCCACCTCCTGGCTGACATAATAACTTACTACATTACAAGGGCCTACCTTAATCTGCCACCACTTCTGTTATAGCCTACTCAAGGTTGTCAAACAAACAACAGAATCATTTAGACAATGCATGTCAACCTCTGTATATGGTTAATATTGCACGCACCACGGATTACTTACCACAGATGAAATATATACTTGCTGTGCTGTGCAACTACAAGATTGGCATCGGAAAATGCAATTGTCTCTGTGAGCCTGACTCTGGCTCATCCATAACGCACAGGAGGCATGACGCACCGATCCACCTCCCAAGGATGAAACGCAGTAACAAGTGGGCAAAATCACTGACGTGTGAAGCTCAAATGATCTCGTGGATTATGTGTAATTATGCTTCAACCAGGGCTCGAAATACAAGGCGTCCCGCTTTATATAGCCTAGTATAAAAATATGTCTGGGACGGTTCATAACCGACTTTGGGACGTTTACGGAACATAACTTGCAATCAACACTGGTTACTAACGTAGCATATATGTTTAAAAACAAGATGAATCAGTTCATAATGAATGATGAAAGGATTAAATATAAAAAATAACATATATTTTCACTTCTCCACATCTGAAGAACACCAATATGAGATTGATATTCTCCCAATGAGCCGCATTATCAAATTCTCACCTGCCGCGAACAGTTCTTGTAGTATGTTAGAGATTAATGTTTAGCATAATGGTAAAACATATAAAGAGGGAAGATCTAAAGTTGCAAAATATGATTGTGACTTTGGCTGTTTTGAAAATGGAATACAAAAGAAATGTAGGTTTAATGCAGGTTTGAATGGCATGTCAGGACGTTTAAAAAATAATTTGCAATGATCGGATATTGATTATAGGGTAAATTCAAGGTGATATAGGCTATGTAATTATTTAGGTTATGTAAATATAACATTTTAGAAAACAATTCCAATTTTGTTCAAATAGGCATATTATTATTAGAATGCAAATTATACCGGGCCGGACAGCAGGCGAGATGCTATAGCATTTCAATTGTCTGTAGACTGGCTAACAGTAGCTCTAGAGAAAATGGTAGTATGATCTTCTTGGCCTGGGATTAATACATATTAATTCAATTGTGCAAAATTGTTTTAGCTTATGAGATTTTTGCATTTGTGGAAAAAAGTCAAGCCGCGAGGCCTGCATCTGCATATTCATTTAAGGGAGGAGGCAAGGTGGGATCAGTGGCTCGTTCACGTGCGGTCAATCTCACGTTGATTGTGATTTATAAAGGAAAGGTGCGCAGGACCTGGTGTACGACCGGTTTTATACATGTGAATTTTTCTGTGCGTACGTACTTTTCCAATTTTGGCCGTACGCCATCTTCTGGTATGTAAGCTGCGCAATCTTATATACATGAGGCCCCAGGTGTCTTGTGTTAGTCATTAGTTGTTTAGTATTTTGCCCTCATGTTTCCATGTACACCTTGTTGATCAATGTCTCCTGTTGCATGTTTCCTGGTGTGTGTCAGGATATCCTCTGTTTAGCCCCACGTCGCAGTATTGTTTTGTTTATTCAAAGTGTTTGGAAATAAACGCTATTGCTTTAGTGCAATTCCTTCGCTCCTGTCTCTACTACCTACATACACGAAAGGGATTCGTAACATATTCGTTGTTTTTGTTAAAAGTGTTATAATTGTATGTCCATTATTGGAATTAAATTTTATTACTTTGAACTAAGTTCCGTTTGCAACATTCCCAGTTATTCCCTGTATGTGTCCAAAGGAGGTATAGGGTAAAAACCATTGTGTAAGCTTATTATCCACCTGCCCTTGGTCTGCTCTTAACTCACACACAGCAATCGTCCGGCGCCCTAACTGGAGCTTCCCTAGTTAGAAACTGATCCCTAATTTCTGATCTCTGCGCCCCGCCATAGACGAGAGCCAGCAGTCACAGATGTAATGGTTAGAACTCTGTGTTGTGTTTAACGGACCTGCAACGTACCATTGCTAGCAGCCCGCACGTCCGTTCGTCATGCCCCCGACTGGGCTCGAACCCGCGGCCATCTGCCCCACAACACAAGTTACAGCCCTGCTTGACAATGTACCAACCGAGTGAGCTATACAAAAGGTACCAATTGTATAGCTCCTCTGTGATATTTCAAGCTAGCTGTGGAGTGAGATTTATGGTACGATCTTAACTCCATTACACAGACACCCTCTCAAACTACTAATTGCTGCCAACAATTGGTTTCCCTAGTCACAAGAGTGCTCCCTGCCTGTCTTTCTTAGGCTAGACATTGACGAAATACAGCCTACAGGGACTTTCTCTGACTACATATCTGCCATTACAGGGCTTGTGACAATAGGTTAGCTACGTATCCACAGCTGCAGCAGATTTTGGGGCATAAGCATGTACATCACACTCTCAGAATGTATAAATATGGAGTCAACAAGGTCATTCTCAATACACCCTGTAACATTCCTGATCTTATCTCCTCAGTGAATTCAAGGCCTTGAGAAATCTAATCATTTTTGGCCCAATTTGACTGAAGCCTCAAATTCTTCTGAAGGCCATGATTTCCTATCAATAGATTTGATTGAGAGTGATCTATTGGTTAAACAGGGTTATGTGAAAACAGTCAGGTGAGTAAGATTCTGGGAAAACAGAGACCTGACACAAAACACAAAATGGAGGCTGACAGACTGAGCGGAGTTCCCTGATAGTGGTTCATTTCGGCCTGACATCTATTTGGTTTGCACAGCAGTTGCTATATTTTTGATAAAATACAATGCTCTGTAGCTCAAGTCAGAGACTGTAACTAGGTTTGTTCTGAATATAGCAATTTCTGAGCAAACCATATAAATTTCAGACTTGAAGGAAATACCTCTAGGTAGCTCCGCCATTTTAGTAAGGCCACGCCCATTTCGAGTACATATAGGATATTCAGCTCATCCCTAGCTTATAGTAAGCAAAATGATCTGTCAGTGCATTTAGATAATTTTACTTGTTAAGATTTCTTTGAGACAAAAACAAGTTAAATAGTCTAACATACTATAATAAGTAAATCAATCTAAAAATAAGATAGAAATATTAAATATTTTTTTTGTGTAGTGTTCAAACATGAATGTACATCATTTTATCGCAACTAACTTATTAACCTACAGTTACAACATCTAGAATTACTTCAAAATCTAACAGAGCTTACTCACAGTTTTTGATGATCAAGCCCTTTATGTTATTTCTTGTATATCATTGATTTTAACATTGCAAACGGCTTCACTTCCCTTAGGAATGGGCCTCAGTGCATCTGACACAGCCAAAAGGAGAGAAAGTCAGATCTAAGTCTGAACAGTACGTGTCTCAGACAGTTTGTCAGAAAAATAGTAGCCCCAGATGTTGACATTTGTCTGCATTAGCTAAGCTGCACTGCAAGAGGTGGGAGGAGGGATTCAGAGGACTAACTGAGGACAGATAGTTTGGCTCAAAAGCCTTTGGGAGTAGTTTGAAAGTTTGGAGAGCAAATGCATCTGAAGAACAGACTAGTCTTTTGTATGGGCTGTGTGTCAGTGTAACATTAGGAACAGTAAGGGTGACTACTTTAAGGCAATCTCATACTTTGCAGCCTTTGGGCAAACCACAGGAGTACAAGCATACAGTTGCATATAGGTACAAATCAGCATGTGATAAACACAATTCCCATGCATTCTTACACACACATTTTAGCTCATTTTTACATCACACCAGGTGGTCGTCACACACTTCGTCCTGTCACTTTCAATCACACACTTGCACCGCACACAATTAAACATGCACACGTACGTAATGTCGTTCGCACTTACACACACAATGCTCTGGTATCCAACTGTGAGATGATGGCACTGTTGCTAAATCCTGTTTCTTCACAGACAGAAGATCAAGCAATGAACAATTTGAAGTAATCATCTTGTTTCAGCTATGAAATCCACCCCACAATCTTTAGCAGTGGACTGTCAAATCTCAGTTGTCTGCTTAATTTCTGGAGCTAATGTAGTTAATGTAGCTCTTTTACATGTACTAATGTATTCCAGGATTTAAAACCAGTGTTATACTGTCAATCTGGTCCAGAAAATAATATCAGAAGTGTGGTACTGTGGTAAATGCTACTTAGACATGATGCAACATTATAGACAACAGTTAAATAAATATAAGGGCCAGTGAAATAAAGGTTGCCTGTTCAAATCCTAAAACTGAAGGCGAAAAATCATACTCACACTACTTCAGAGGCAATTCTAAGATTTGGCCATTTGGGGGCTCAGCTACCAAAGGGAATGTGCAAAGCACATGTTATTACTCAATTACTGTTAAATTTATCAAAACAAATACTAGATTAAGCTTTCTTAAGGAGTTTTAAAATGAGTCGATGTTGGTGCAAACTAAAGATTTGAAACAAACTATGGCTTCATGAAAGGCACATAACCACCATGGACAAAACAAACTGAAAATCAGGAGTCCCCAAACCCTTCCATGGAGGGCCTAGTGTATGCTGGTTTTTGGTCTTACCCTTCAATTAGAGCATAATTAGGACCTAGACAGCCAGGTGAGGGGAGATACTAACCAATTAGTGATCTACTCCATCAGGCTTGTACAAGTAAAAGCAAAAACCAGCATACACTAGGCCCTCCGTGGAAGGGTTTGGAGACCCATGCCTTAAATGAACAGTAAGAGTATGGCAAAGAAAAATATATAATCATAATTATATTATACCAGGCAAGTCGCCTGTATTTTCATTTGCATCAATGGCCTGGGGTGGGGGAAGGAAAGGGGATGAATGAGCTGATCTAAATCTGGGGATGATTAGGTTGCCAGTTAACACCCCTACACTTACGATAAGTGTGAGTCAGGACACACGTTTAACATTTCAAACGAAAGACGGCACCCTGGGGAGGGCAGATGTCCCCTTCACTGCCCTGGGGCATTGGGAATGATCTTTAGACCAGAGGGAAGAGTGCCCCTACCAACACCACTTCAAGCAGCATTTCCCACAAAGAAAAATAATGCAAAAGTATATGTACATATATGTATAGGATTTCTCAACATATATGTACATATGTGTCCTGAATACACTATAAAAAACAACCTATAGAATCTACTCAATAAATGTGAGGTAACAATTTGCACTCTTTTTGTTTGGGTAGATTTCACCACATGTTTAAAGTAAAGCGTACCTTTACTTATTCATGTGGTGAAATCTACCCAAACAAACAGAGTGCAAATTCTTACCTCACATTTATTGAGTAGATTCTATAGGTTGTTTTTTATAGTGTATGTTACTGAAATATATAACTTGCGCTTCCCACAATTTCATAATACTTTGCATATTATAAATTTTAACATGTAATATAAAATGTTAAGATAATGAAATATGTGTATATTCAGTATGTTAAACACTTCTCATCAACACATCATGGAATAAACCTTCAAGACATTATTGTTCATGAGAACCTCCTTGTAATTGTGAGTTTATAACTATTGTTGGCAATGGAACAAACCAAAAATAACCACCAGTTTAGGCCATACAGTATATATACATGAACTAGTGTGAAAAAGACAATTACTATCTTAAACAAACAAGAGTCAAAATCTGTAAATTGTTCAAAATATATTAGCATCATTTTAATAAAATGCATTGTAAGCCAAAACACAACTGGGTATGGTCAGTCATCTCCATTTAATAAGGGCCTATATTTACAGTATCATACAGCTGCCAGTACTGGAATGTTTACCAAACTCCAAGGTTCTGACTTTAGTCATTGTCAAACAGAATATAGCAATTTTGTTTCAGTTTCAGTATAATGATCCACTTTGTACTCCAAGTTTACATTTCAAAAGAGACCTATTATGAAAACAACAGGAATGCTATCCCTCTGCAAAAGTACTTCAAAGATACGACTAGCTAATAGAATAAACACATGACAGGAGCAGCGGGCCATGCAGTGACGTTTGAGTATGCACACTAAAAGTGAAAGGTCCGGTATAAGGAGAAATATTCAAAATAAAAGCCTGTCAAATGCAATTATCTTGCGAACCCTATGCTAGCAACTAATGGTTGGTACCGTTGGAAAGATTCTGCTGCCAGTGCATACCCAAATGCCACTGCACCACCCGCAACTTCTTCATTTACGGCATGTCAATATATTTACATATATTTTAGACATATTAAAACATATTTGAAAACAGCCAAAATCACATATGTAAATATATGTATGAAATATATGGCCATATAATACATATATTTGTATATATTTAAAAGAAATATAGGCACATATGAAAAAACATTTTTTTTGCAATATATGTCAATATATGATCCTTCTGTGTGGGTGGTCTCCCATCCAGGGACTAACCAGGCCTGAACCTGCTTAGCTTTAGAAGCAAACCAGCAGTGGAATACAGCTATAATTCTGGGTGCACTTTAATCACTATGGGCAATACAGCTGCTCTTTGTGAAACACCTGTAGCACTTATCTTGACTACCTGCTCACCAGCTGCTTGTTCTTTCCATCTGTGTCCTCCATCCCTTTCTGTCTCTCTTCCCATTGCCAGTGGCCACTCCATCTCTCTCTCTTACTCTGTACGAACAATCAGAAGCAAAGAAACCATTTCACTTTACTAGAAAATATAATGACTGGGATCAAACGTCTCTCGCTATCACCAGTAATTGTATTGCGTTTGTAAAAGCATGAAAAATGTGGAAGAACATGCTTGCACCTGCAGCAACTAGTTGAAAGATAGAATCCCTATAATACATGTAAAAATTCTATCATTACTGGAATGTTACTCGCTTGTTTCACAAAACCCCTTGATGTATTCCAGTCTACTCAGCACTAGATACTCTAACGGTGTGTCTACACTGCACGCATCACAAACGTGTACTGTTATAGCACATCAACCTGGTTTTTGATGTGTTGCACTGGAGAAGTTACTGGAGAGTGAATCAAAAGCAGAGGTTTTCTGTGGTTCTACCTGTACATTAATTTTGTCATCTTTGATGACATGACACTTCTGGTTGTTTACTGCTGGTTGTTGCCATTCAATCAGTTCCCCACCAATTGGAGAATAGTTCACAATATACAAAGGGATTACATTAATTTTAGAAAATAATAATTTTCAGGGGGGCTGAGATGAAAGACAGGGTATCTGAAGTCTCCATAAATATGGTCTAACATCGCCACTGCTTTACTTTCCTTACATTTTAGCTATTCTAATGTCTTTGACTCCACTATCCAAGTGTACTTTAGGGAGAATGCTATATGGAGAAAACAAATTTGAATTCACACATTCATTAGATACAACAGTGTATGTGGGATATAGGAACAATATTAATAACATCCAAACTAATAATATTCCATTCATCATTGTTATTCTTATTATTATTAAAAGATGGTTGCCAATTTAATTAGAACATAACAACATATTTGTTTTGTCATATATAGTGTAAGATCTTTAATTAACCAGGTGGTTTGAATGCTAAGTACTGATACATCAGACATTAAAACACATGATACATCAGACATTAAAACGCATGATACATCAGACATTAAAACACATGATATATCAGAC
>JACXGM010028812.1:0-13904 GCA_016801145.1 Umbra pygmaea | reverse complement strand
TACTGTATAGCTATGTAGTGTTCTAAGCAGCCTGGATGGAACGCAGCAGGTAATACAACACTCATAACCATGAGAGACTTGAGACTTGACTTGGACTCTAGCTCAAAGACTTGAGACTTGACTTGGACTCTAGCTCAAAGACTTGAGACTTGACTTGGACTCTAGCTCAGAGACTTGAGACTTGACTTGGACTCTAGCTTAAAGACTTGAGACTTGACTCGGACTCTAGCTCAGAGACTTGTAACCATCTCTGCGTCGTAGCTGGTTAGCCTAAGACATGGTCTAAAAGTCTTTATATACGGATTTTTCCAGACGTCAATGGGAGAAATGAATGGGAAATTTACTTTCGGAACCCAAGCTCTCTCAGGCGAGGGGCGAGACTGTTGAGGTCTATTTAAGCTGCATATTCCTTCTAGGTTGCCACAGCCAATGCAGTGTCTTATAAGCCATTGTGGGTGGTACAACCTAAAGATACATTGCAACATAACAATAACATCAAATCATAGAGCGTGGTGCATTAATAAGGACAGCTTCTCCTTGGGGCATGGCTGTCACCTTTCATACTTTTCAATCACAGAGCTTCCTCTTATGTCACAGTGTCACAATATCACACATGTGCCCCCTCCCCTAAAGAAGGGCACTGTTTGAATACTTTAACAATGTATCTTATGCTTCCCCTATGTACTGTAGAAGTGGTGAGTAGTGTTCAGCTCGTACCTTGTTGTGGAGCACCACAACATGGTGTTGGTCAGCGTTCAGCCAGGTGTCCATGGCCTTGCACATGCTACAGATTTTATCCAGGGCCGGAGCATGGTGGTCTGGCCAGCCAAAGTCCAGCACCTACCGATGACCACACAGTCCACGGTCAGAAGGTTTGAAACAGTACCACTGCATCAGGGTGACGTGTATGTATGCACACGTGTTCATACCTTGGGGTTCAGTTTGGTGATGTCATTTCTTCGCTCACTCAGGTTGAGGAGCTGCAATCACAAAACACATAAATAAAACAAAACCAAATACAAACAAAAAACAATATACCCATAGATTAAAACAATCCAAAAATTCCAGGGCACATCTCTATCACCACAGCAACAGCACCACCACCAGATAGGGGCCTCTCACCAGGTAGTGTTCCCCATGTTTGGAAGCCAGCATGGAGGCCACCTCTTTGATGTTGGAGGCGTAGCTGTGCTCCTCGGCCCCGCTGGGGAAGGAGACGGAGATGATCCGCTCGGTGATGTACACCAGGTCTACCTCGTAGTTCTCCTCCATGGCCTGAAGCAGACTGATACTCCTGGCAGGAGACGGGGAGGAGAAAAGATGATGAGGACCATGTCCACCTCCCACTCCTGGTCAGATCTATGAGTACTAAGTTTCTCCAATCCATGGAATGGTGCTCCTGAGGATCTAAAAGGTCAAACTGATCCTAGATCAGCTTTCCTATGTAGACTTTGTATATTGGCCTAAGCTTATAGCTTAATCTATAACAACTTCAATGCAACTCATCAATATTAAGAAAACAACATGATTTACAGTTTGCCAATGATAATGATGAAATCCTAATGTATTGTGAGCAGTGCTAGTTATTCAAGTCAAAACACAGTGTTCTAGAATGATCTAAGCTGGTTTACAAACAGTCTGATCAGTTCTCAAAAGCCCAACCCTAACTTGGCTGCTCGCTGGGAAATTTGGAAGGGAAGCAGGCGTTGTTGCACAATGATCCGACAACAGGATAGAACATATTCCGCTTTATGTTTAACCCCTTATGAATAGGACAATAAATAGCATTTTCTTAGCCCAATTCATGAAGAATTTGAAACAAAAAACTCAATTCTTGAAACTCAGGACATGAGACAACGAGTTGCAAATGCCTGTTTACAACTTGAATGGAACACTTTGACGTTTCTCAAGATGTTCTGGAAACATGTTACACATTGCACTGTACAGGGACGCCTATCTTGGGAGGTTATACGCTTCCCTGGTGAATGTTTTTTTTTTTTTAAGGCAACAATATATAGTGTTGACTGAAAGTGCTCTTACCGCGATGATCTCCTCCTTGTCTGCTCACTTTTACAGGACCTCGGGGTTCCCTGGGTGGGCAAGAGCACAGGGACGTCAAACACGGATCATTTAGTTCTCGGTGAAGAAAGCTTCTCATCCAATTGTCAGTTTCGATGGGTTTGATTCATCTCAATCCTGTTCCTTCAATGGCTATTTTCTAAATCACAATTAAATGACACTGCCTTTGAACATTTAACATAAAAACACTAACGAAAACAGTTTAGCTTCACAAAATGCCTTTTTCCTTCTGGAATGACATCATATTCCTGGGGCTTGAGAGAACACACTACAATTTTGAGGAGAATCGCAACATTCAAAACTCAAAACACATTACATTTCAACAATGAATGTAAATTTAAACGTAAAAAACCTGCATTTTAAAACAGATGCCGTGTCACAGTTGGTGCTTCCCACACCCAGCGTAAACCTGTCACACACAGTGTTACCATGGAATTACCAGGTTTATGCCGCAGGAGAGTGCGGCTGGTTCGCTGGTGAACACAGGTTGCATTCCAATAATCACATCTTCCTCTAGCAATTCTCTTAAAGACAATGTTGCCTTTCTTTACAGATTTTTTTTTAATCCTGTTCAAACAGCAAAGTATGGTAGAAAATAATAGTCTCATCTAAACTGCCTTTTTTGATTTTTTTTAATATCATGAAATTCACAATTTACAGTTTTTGAAAGCTTCTGAAAAAAAAGGATCTATTTTCACTTTGTGGAATTCTACAGTGTACCTTTAAGGGTTTCACAGACATTTTTTTTATTTTTCATTTTAAATTATATTAAAAAACAAACAATTTCATTTTTCAGTTCAGTTAAGAGTTATGGTCTGTTAAACATTAGTCGTTTATGCTGCTACAGTAATCTGACATCACTTATGGCAAGGGTTAAAATGTTCAGTATGATACACTGACAACAATTTTCCAGTAAGAAGATACATATACAATCCAGCACTAAATTCTAGAGCCATAAGCTTTAATAAGTTACAGTCCTACATTACATCCTTGAATCTGTCTGGTCAACAAACAAGAGCGACGGGAAAAAAGAAGGCTACTGTATCTGCGGTGACACAACAGTCTTTTTCCCACAAAGCAAGCACTGACATCTACATTATGAGCAGAGAAGCGAGACAGAGCTGTGAGAACAGAGATCAAGAGTACAGTTTAGGTACACTGTACACAGTTAAGTTCTGCTATTGATGGAACTGTTCCTAGAGATGCAAAAGAACAACAATCCTAAATTAATTTGGACAGAAACAGATGGAAACTATGATCACTGACCCAAGGAAACTGGTAAATCTGTAAAAAACCCTTTCTAGATCATTTAGAAACATTTTGGCTCCCATTTAATAATCCTGACTCCCATGTGTGTCATATAATAATAATAAGTAATATGGTAACAATTTATTTCGATAGTCAATCTGTAGATGCTTTACAGATTATATACAGATTATCTGTACCATTTCAACAAACTATAAACTACTCACTCTAACCTTAAACATTATCCTATGTCTAACCATAACCATTTCCCTAACCCTTACCCTAACCCTTATTCTAAATCTAACCCTGACCTTAAACTTAGCAATCATTCAATTATTTTTGATCGTTTTTTAAAGTATACATATCTGTAGAGCATCTAGAGATAGCAAACTTGACTATCCACATGAAGTGAAACCAGTCATATTAGTAAGCTCATAATTAATTATATATTTATAAATAATATGAATATGAGTTTCCCTCCATAAATCTCTTTAAATAGGTGACTGGGTTTACTTTATGACATAGAAATTCTTATGTAAAAAGGGGAATAGAAGCATGTATTGTCTTAGTGATTGCTTTAATATGGACCATTAAAATAAAGTGTTGCTTTAAATTCCATAAGACACCAGAAATACCCTAACATAACATAACAAAAAAGAATATCCAAAAGCCTGTTCAGGCTATCAGATTGATGGTGAGCTAAAGCCTTGTACCTGAATGCAGTCATTCATTTATATTAGCATTTTGACAAACAAGCAGTGTTCCTCAGAGTATCAAGTGTAATATTGCAGGTCTGCGGTAATAATAATAATAATATAAATATTAGGACATAGAGTATGCAACTGATTGTCATACCTTAAACAGGTATTCAGCGCTCCGCCTCCAGGAAGTGTGAAATAAGGCGAGATGCCTGCGGAGGGCGCCATCTGAGGGCATGGCTGGTCTGAACTGGACCTAGCTGTTTCTCTCTCTACCCTCCTGTTATCACTCCATTCCACACATGAAGGCTTCACTGACAAGCCACCCTAACTACCAATCACAGAGAAACACCTGGAGCCCAACATTCATACATTAGTTTCCCTCCAAGAGATGCTGAACATCTTCAGTCCAGTTTGTTCTTTCTTTCACGCAGCAGGGTTGTTCTTTCTTTTGTTACATTGGTCATTCCTTACAAAGAGCCCCGAAATGCGGTTCAAGTTCCCTCTTTAACTAGAAACGCAGAAGAACCACACTCTGAGGAAAACCAGCCTGGATGAGGAAAACTGCATAGTCCAAGGAGATGAAACAGAATATGAACCTTGATGTGCTTCTCTCTCTCCCTCTCCCTCTCCCTCTCCCTCTCCCTCTCTCTCCCTCTCTCTCCCTCTCTCTCCCTCTCTCTCTCTCTCTCTCTCTCTCTCACTCACTCTCACTCTCACTCTCACTCTCATTCTCCTGTATTACTTGTTTTTCTTTGCTTCTTCTACTTACTCTCCCTCCTACCCACTCATTATTCCTCATTATTTATCTCACTCTTTCCTGTGTGTGTGTGTGTTTGAGGGAGAGAATATGTGTGTATGTGTATATGTGCAAGTTGGTCCCACATGAACTACCACTCTGAATCCAAGTTAATTAAATGTACTTATAGTAAAGTGACCCCACCCCCGTGTGTGAATCACAACAGTGGGACTATAGCAGGTGATTGGTCAGCGAACATTCTTCCCAAACCACATTTGCTGACCTCGGCTTACTAAGAATCAATTACACAGTATTTCCACAGAGAGATGCCTTTTATCACATCCATTTGTAGACCAGGCTGCTGCCGTTAGCACTGCTGCTATCACATAGGAGGGATTTAGCTGAGCACGCTCCAACGCTTTGTTCAACTACTGACAGAGGTCGCTCAGGGTAGAACGAAGCAGAGCATGAAACCAGATTATAGAACATAGAGGTTCATTTCTAGTGGAACAACCAACGAGAAGGAGACTTCGAAGGAGGAGAAGGAAGAGGAGCAGACTGAACCATAGTGTTTGGTAAATTCACATCATCAAGGCTTATGACCATCTCCAAGATATTGGCTGGTGATACAAAAGGTTAGTTCCTCTGCGCTAAGTCTAGCTCACATCTACCCAGAGTGCAGTTGACCTGACCATGCCGCCCCAAACGGACTCAATCCCAGGACAATGGGGTGCCCTTACTCACAACGGTGACAGATACGTCCTACCGTCTAAGCAAATAAACCTTCTAGCCTTCTCTTCCTCTCTCTAAGCCCAACCTCCTCCTGTGGCACTCTGGGATGGAAATGGGAGCATTCACGGGACACAGCGTCACACACTGTCCTGTTTTAGACCTCTCGCTCAAGCTTTCCTTGTCTAACCCAGAACACCCACACTAACATCTGTACCCCCCCCCACCACCAGCCCCCCCTCTCTCTCTACATTTATGTTCTCTCTATATTCACAACTTTTCCCTATCTCTCTCCATCATATCTTGTTTTCCACCTCAAACACCCAAACACACACACACAGAAACTGTCATGTGTACAGTACTTCAGCAGGGGTTAAGATTAATCCAAATAAAAACCTGCTCTTTCTCTCTGCAATGTCAATTGGTGAATAAAATGTTAAACTGCTTAGCTTCTCTTCCCCTAAATGGGTATAAATTATGCACTGTGTACAGTTCACATCTGTATGCAAACCGTTGGTGTGGGAAGACCAGACACCAGCTACAGTACAAGTGCATATAAGGTTTCTAAACTCTAAATAAAGCTGCAGTCATCCAGCCACAGATTTATCTTTTGTGTTTATGATGGAGCAGCAAACATAAGCAGTTGTAGTCAACATCTGGGTGGTGCCTGGTTTCACTGACTCACTCTCCTGGGTAGGTTGAAGTGGTACAGCATTACTCAAATGGGGTGTCCACTGGGAGGAGACTATTGAAGTGCTGTCCAAGGTCTTGAACTTAGAACTTTGATGAGAATTTACCTTACTAACAACTGCCCAGCGCTGCTTCAACATCATACTGACAGGCTAACACCTGCCCAGTGCTGCTTTAACATCGTACTGATAGACTATCACCTGCCCAGTGCTTCTTTAACATCGTTCTTGACAGGCTAACACCTGCCCAGCGCAGCTTTAACATAATACTGACCGGCTAACACCTGCCCATTTCTACTGTAACATCGTACTGATAGACTAACATCTTCCCAGTGCTACTGTATCATCATATTGATAGGCTAACACCTGCCAGTGCTACTGTAACATCATTCTGATAGGCTAAGATCCATGGATGTATTAAGAGAACTGGATCGGCATAAAGCCCTGTTGATTCCAATGAAATTTGCTCAAAAGCGCATGAAGCAAACATGGAGCTCCAAAATACCCGGATCTTCCGCGTTGTGCGGCCCAACAGTTTGTTTGTGTTCTCATAGCATCCGGTAGCAATGGCCCAATGGACATGCGCACTAGCAACAGTTTGTTTGTGTTGTCATTCATCATGCCTAGTTTAATAACTCTGGACTCAGCTGCTAGTGAATGTTATTTTTTTCTAAACCCTAACGTTTTAAACAAGGACCTTTTAAGTGTTTGGGTTGGTAAGTTGATGTACACCAAAAAAATATCTGCTGAGATATAAAAGTTTATTTCACCATGAAAGTCTATGGAAAAAAAGTGTTTTGAGCGTGCAGGGGGTGCAGTTCCACCGTTGGCCGCTAATCCCATGGTTGCTTCAACTTCCGTCTCTAAGACTACCCCCTTGCTAACATTTCTCCAGTGCTACTGTAACATCGTACTGATAGGCTAACACCTTCCCAGTGCTACTGTAACATCACACTGATATGCTAACCTCTCCCCAGTGCTTTTATAACCTTGTACTGATAGGCTAACACCTGCCCAGTGCTACTGTATCATCTGTATTAATAAACTAACACCTGCTCAGTGCTACTGTAACATCGTACTGATAAGCTAACACCTGCCCAGTGCTACTTTATCATCTTTACTAATAGGATAGCATCTGCCCACTGTTACTGTAACATAACACTGATAGGTTAACACCTGCCATGTGCTACTGTAACACCGTCCTGATAGGCTAACACCTGCCCAGTGCTAATGTATCATCGGTACTGACAGACTAACACTTGCCCAGTGCTACTGTATCATCATACTGATCTGTACAATGTTACAATAGCACTGGGAAGGTGTTAGCCTATCAGTGCGATGTTACAGTAACACTGGGCAGATGTTAGCCTAACACTTGCCCAGTGCTACTGTAACCTCGTACTGATAGGCTAACATCTCTCCAGTGCTAATGTATCATCAGTATTGATAAGCTCACACTTGCCCAGTGCTACTGTAACATTATACTGATAGGCTAATATATGCCCAGTGATACTGTAACATCATATTGATAGGCTCTGGTGCAAAAGATCAAATCCGAAGAATTATGAAAAGCTAGAAACTTACCGGTGTCTCTACATGCTTCAACGGCAGCTGTGGTGTGGCCGGCTGTAAAGAGATCAGGTGAGTTAATTCACTGTTCTTTCATTTCTCCATCTAATTCAATCACCTTTTCAGACAGGGACATGGTCCAGACTGGGTCATCATACTCACCCGTGAATTAAGCGACGCAAGGGACTTCTATTACATCCAATACGAGGAAAGCAGAAGGGACAGGACATACGAGAAAGAAAGATGAAGGAGAACAACGAGAGAGAGATATGGAGAGGAAGACAGAGACAGAAAGGGAGAGAGAAAGGCAGCGGTGAAGGTTCTCTTATAGATCTCTCTCCTCCCTGAACCTCAGTAATGATCCACCTGAGACACGCTGCCATTCCATTAACCCTGACGGGAGAACACTAGAGCCTTGGGCCACGCTCACACACACACACACACACACATGCACACACACGCTCACACACACACACATGCACACATGCGCGCATGCACACCCGCACACAACGTTCACGCGTCCAAAATGAGTTGGTGCGTGGGCATTTGTTTAAGTGACAGGGTTGGAACATCCTTAAACACAGTATGTCGATATGTAACCATGGCGATTCAGAACTGTCAGTCCAGCATGCTTTCTCGTAGGCGCGGGCTTCTTATCAGGACATGACAGACGAACATATAAGAACACACTCAAGGCTATTGAGTGTATACATTGGCGTCATGTCTGGTGGTGTCCCCTAACTCCAGCTCCCTCTGAAGGAAGGCATGCTACCATGCTCTGATAGGCGTGGGAAGGAATAAATGCAGAGGAGGGCCAAAGAAAAGCAGCAGCAGTACTGTTTTAGAAGCCATGGGAGTCAAAACAGACACAGTCCACTGGGAGTCAGCACAGATGTTTGGATGTGGACTGTTGGATTAGTAGAACATAAGGTCATGACCAGGGTCTGGGTCAATTCAAGAGAAGTAAACAGAAGTTCGGATTCCCAATTCCAATTTCCCCTCAATGATTCTGCATGAGGGAAAAACTATAGAATTTCATTCTGAATTTTCAGTTTGCTTCCTGGATTGGAACTGAGCCCAAACCCTGCTTGTCATAGAGGCTAAATGCAGAAACTTCATGGATTCAAAGCACCAGACTATTTTTTGCCTCCTTCCTGTCAAATGGCAAAGGTGCTGTGGACTAGAGCGCCTTCTAGAGGACAAAAAGTAGCACTACACCACTTTTTATTTCTCTCATCTCACCCAAGGAGGATCAGTGGATGGCTGAGGGAGGAACAACAGATAGGAAGGACAGAGTAAAGGAAAGAAGGTGGGGGGGGGTCAAGATATGTATACGCACATAGCTCCTACACTAGATACATTACAGGACAATGTTCAGAGGTGAATGTTTGAACTTCTGACTCTGTATGTCTTCTATACACAATCCCAGCATGTCACTAGATGTGACTGAGGAGAGCAATCAGTATCAGGTACCTAGTTATGTTATGTTCATTACACACACACACAAAAACTACAGATAGGGTCTTGTATGTGTCTTCTGTACAGACTGTAAAATAAACACTCAGAGATTACACATGCATACAGCATGTGGCTTGGTGGTGACTTTCCCCCACTAGGCAACCAGTAAAATTATGGCCAACTTAACCACTTACCAATTAAGGTCTTATTCATATTTATACAACCGCCTCCCATAAATATGACAGCATATTATAATGGAATTCTTGGCCCTGAATGTTCTTAAACGCCAGAGTCTGCCAAGCCATAAACAGCATTAGTAATTGAAATATCTTGCACATCTTTAAACATCAGTTTGAATTATTACAATACATGTGAATCGCTGGCGATGCCCTATTTTATGTTCCTGAAAGTAAATGATGCAGGTACAAATGAACAGACAGCCAGAAACAGTTGGACAGAGACAGAAAGACAAACACAGACAGGTAGACAGACAGACTAGCGAGACTGAAACTGGGCCCCAGACTGTAATCTAAGGTCAGTTTAGCATTCCTCACACCTAATGCTAAATGACAGGATATAGTATACACACACACATTGTGTACTCACCGGCTTGTTTGGTGATCCTGTAGGTGCTACGCATGCATCCGCAAGAACCTGGAGTGACAGACAGACAGATAGACAGACAGACAGACGATCAGGTTAGGACAGGATTCTCCTTATCTACAAAACCCATGCTTTTCACACACTGATGAGACCACTCTGGGTGAGAGATAATGGTACAGATAGAGGTAGAGAGGTAGAGAACGGGGGGGCGGACACGTTTCTTTTCCAAACATTTCCACTTTGTATAGTGTAGCGTCTGCCAAGTCACACGGGACCTCACATAAAGCTAAGGAAAATGGAAAAATAAATGAGACTAATCAAGGCAAATGTTGAATGTCTGAACTACTGTACCTTCCCCCTCCAACGCACAACTTTGGGCAGCATGGGCCTGGGGTCTTGATGAAGTTCCAACCCCCACACCGATAGTTAGATAGAAGGCTAATTTCCAGAGGACATTAAGGAGATTCATTTGTTTACTGATCATGTGAGGATGTTAGATCAATGTTTAACTGATCCACGACTTAAGTATACAGTGAGGGAAAAATATTTGATAACCTGCTGATTTTGTAAGTTTGCCTACTGACAAAGAAATGATCAGTCTATAATTTTAATGAGTGAAATATATATTTGATCCTCTCTTAATCAGTAAGATTTCTGGCTCCCAGGTGCCTCTTATAGAGATAATGAGCTAAGATTATGATATCAGCTTTCTACCTGTATAAAAGACACATGTCCACAGAAGCGAGCAATCAATCAGATTCCAAACTCTCCACCATGGCCAAGACCAAAGAGCTGTCCAAGGATGTCAGGGACAAGATAGTAGACCTACACAAGGCTGGAATAGGCTAAAAGACCATCGCCAAGCAGCTTGGTGAGAAGGTGACAACAGTTGGTGCGATTATTCGCATATGGAAGAAACACAAAATAATTTTCAATCTTCCTCGGTCTGGGGCTCCATGCAAGTTCTCACCTCGTGAAGTTGCAATGATCATGAGAACGGTCAGGAATCAGCCTAGAACTACACGGGGGGATCTTGTCAAAGATCTCAAGGCAGCTGGGATCATGGTCACCAAGAAAACAATTGGTAACACACTACAATGTGAAGGACTGAAATCGTGCAGCACTTTCAAGGTCCCCCTGCTCAAGAAAGCACATGTACAGGCCCGTCTGAAGTTTGCCAATGAACTGAATGATATAGAGGAGAACTGGCTTAAAGTGTTGTGGTTAGATGAGACCAAAATCAAGCTCTTTGGCATCAACTCAACTCACCCTGTTTGGAGGAGGAATCCTGCCTATGACCCCAAGTACACCATCACCACCATCAAACATGGAGGTGGAAACATACTTTAGGGGTGTTTTTCTGCTAAGGGGACAGGACAACTTCACCGCATCAAAAGGACCATGGACGGGGCCATGTACCATCAAATCATGGGTGAGAAACTCCTTTCCTCAGCCAGGGCATTGAAAATGCATAGTGGATGGGTATTCCAGAATGACAATGACCCAAAAAAACACATCCAAGGCAATAAAGGAGTGGCTCAAAAAGAAGCACATTAAAGGACAATTCTGGTGCAAAATGAACCTTGTGGTTAATAAGACATGGATACCAAGTCGACCGTTCTCTGGGATATGTTTTCATGCTAATCAAATGTGTCCCCTTTTAGCTCAAACAACCAATTAGCTTATAATTGGATACCTTCAATTAGCATGAAAACATATTCCAGAGAACGGTCAACTCGGTACCCATCTGTTATTAACCACTAGGTGCATTTTGTGCCGGGATTTTCCTGTAAGGTCCTGGAGTGGCCTAGCCACTCTCCAGACCTTAATCCCATAGAAAATCTATGGAGGGAGCTGAAAGTTTGAGTTGCCAAACGTCAGCCTTGAATCCTTGGAGACTTGGAGAGGATCTGCAAAGAGGAGTGATGTGTGCAAACCTGGTGGCCAACAAGAATTGTCTGACCTATGTGATTGCCAACAAGGGATTTGTCACCAAGGCAAGTACTAAGACATGTTTTGCAAAGCGGTCAAATATTATTTCACTCATTGTAACGCAAATCAATTTATAACTTTTTTGAAACGTGTTTTTCTGGATTTTTTTGTTGTTATTCTGTCTCTCACTGTTCAAATAAACCTACCATTAAAATTATAGACTGATCATTTCTTTGTCAGTGGGCAAATGTACAAAATCAGCAGGGGATCAAATCATTTTTCCCTCTGTGTATTAGGCACACACCTACAGTTGCAATCAAAGTTATTTAGCAAATCAAATTTATTGTGTGAGGTCTCAACAATCCGGTACGGTAATGTCCACCTCTGACACTCATTTCCTCACATCCCATTGCTCATGAATGCAGCACTTCACCGGAGTACTGAACACCTGCACCCAGTTACTTGTTGTATAAAAACCTACCAGTTAGTTAGCCTCTAAAATATAAAGTATTGTTACTTTATGAGCTACTGAGCGTTATTCTTGAGTATCTATTGTGTATTGACCTTTTGCTTTTCTTCCTGACTACCGAGATTAATCTACGATTTTGTGCCATTGCCTGTGATCCCCTGTGTATCAACCCGTGCTACCAGTTGTCTAAGTTCGAGAGTTCGGAACCATGCCTGCTGACCGACGACCCTGCTCCATGTACCTCTGCCCTGGAAATAATGGTGTATCATTGGCTTGCTCTAGGAGTACGATCAGAACCCTGTATACATGACTGCCTTATCTTCTTGTCTATTTCGACAGAATTATTATTAAACACCTTTTAATACATTCCTGTGTCCGGTCATACGTATTGTAAATGTTTACTGACTTTCAGCTTTTTGCAATGAACCAATAAATCAAAAGGAATTGAGATAGCTCAACAAAATTAATGCATCAAGTGGTTTCCCCAAATCCAACTGCAAATGCTTCTCTTTATGACTTCTCTGATCTAAAAATTATTCAACCCCTAAATAGAATCCCATAGTTCCCATAGTTGGAAGCATAGTTTGCAAGGTCAAAGTTAAAGGAACTGTGGTTATACTACCTGGAGGATAAAAGGAAGTTAACAATGGCTGCAACCAGATTTTTGAGATGACATGTTGTAAAAAACACTTGAGTGACTGCAGAAGACCTGCAGGAAGACTTGGTGGCATAAGCATTAAGGTTTCAGTGAGCACAGTAAGGCACATACTAAACACAGAAGGTTTCCGTACCAGAACTCCAAGATGTACACCACTACCGGCCCAGAAGAAGTTGGCTCTAAAATGCTAAAAAAAATATGCTCCAATATGCTCAGTGGTATGTCCTGAGGGAAGAAGAATGAAGCATATGCTGAAAAGAACACACTGTCCACATTCAGGCATGGTGGCGGCTCAGTGATGTGCTGGGGGTGCTTTGCATCCTCTGCCACAGTAAACCAGCAGTGTGTGGAAGGCAAGATGGATTCACGAAGTATCTTCTTTGAAGAAGCTGAAGCTTGGCCATCATTGGACCTTCAACAGGACAATGATCCCAATCATATATCAAATTCCACCAAGGCTTGGTTGCAGAAGAAGTCCTGGCAGATTCTACAGTGGCCATCACAGTCACCTGACTTGAGCCCCAAAGAAAATCTCTGGTGGGACTTTAGAAGGCGGTTGCAGCATGCAAACCCAAGAACATTACTGAACTGTTGGCCATTGGTTGGTATCTGGCTATGCATCTCATTTGCAGCAGTTCTTAACAGTAAAAGGGTGCCATAATAAGTACTAAAGTTGCTTGCCACAAAGGAGTTGAATACTTTTCAGACTAGAGAAGTCCTGATCAGTTGCAGTTTCAATATTTTCAGTATTTTAGGATTTGGGGAAAACAGTTGATGCATTCATTGTGTTGAGCTATTTCAATTTCTTCTGTTTGATTTGATCATTGCAAACACCTCAAAGTCTGTACATTGTGACAATAAACCTGATTTGCTATTAGGGTTGACTATTTTTTATTACAAATGTTTACACATACTGCATGTTTTGTAGAGTGCATTGTGTGTGTGTGTGTGTGTGTGTGTGTGTGTGTGTGTGTGTGTGTGTGTGTGTGTGTGTGTGTGTGTGTGTGTGTGTGTGTGTGTGTGTGTGTGTGTGTGT